>PVIY010009359.1:0-72975 GCA_004026745.1 Myrmecophaga tridactyla | reverse complement strand
AATCTCATTGTGAAAGCTGTATCATTGTTCAATCATCATCAAGAAACATGGCAACTGATACAGCTTTCACAATGAGACTCTGTGAATGTGAAAACCTTGTGTCCGATGCTCCTTTTAGCTACTATATCAACAGAAGAGTAGAACATATGGAATAAAAATAAGTAATAGGGGGAACAAATGTTAAAATAAATTCAGCTTGAAATGCTAGTGGTAAATGAAAGCGAGGGGTAAGGGGTATGGTATGTATAATCTTTTTTTCTCTATTATCATTTTATTTCTTTTTCTGTTGTCTTTTTATTTCTTTTTCTAAATCGATGCAAATGTTCTAAGAAATGATGAATCTGCAACTATGTGATAATATTAAGAATTACTGATTGTGTATGTAGAATGGAATATCTTAATATTTTTTTGTTAATTTTTTTAATTAATAAAAAAGTTTATAAAAAATATAATAATATTTACATATGTATACATCCATATCTATATTTACTCACACACACATACACACAGCCTAGTCCTTGTTGTCACATAGACAAAGTGACTAATCAATAGATGGAAATTCAATCTGGTTGATTCTCAAAATTCAAACTGTTTGCCAGGAATTGATGGAAATTTCAATTTGATACTCAGTTATCTAGGATATCTAGCTTGTTCTATGACTATCTATTCATCTCACCTACATGTGTGCCTTTTCAATATATCTTTCACTGTAAATAGTCCACTTTAAATTACAACAGTTAAACATATAACACTGTGCAACTGTTTCCAGTGTACATTTGCTATTGCATTTCATTACAATGAGAAATTTTATATGGGTCACACTCATGTCCTATTGTCTCTTCCCAGACTTATAGCATATGATTAAAAATCTCTAGATGAAAAAATGCTTTCTATGCCCAAAGCAATGGCCCACTTATTTCCAGGAATATTTGCTATTATAAAATAACCATATGACAAAATAATTCAGTCAATCCCTTGGCATTAGTTTTAATAAGGTTAATAAAATCAATTCCATGATTCTTTTTTCTCTATCAACACCCTTCTTTTTCATTTTCGCTAGCTACCAGCTGGCTTTTTTTTTTCCATCACAAAATGACTAAACTGCAAGATAATTATACAGAAAGAAATTTGCTCCAAACTTTACACGGAGCCAACTATGTCAGCAATGGAAAGAACTAGTACATTTTGTCTTAAAAATAAAAAGTCCTAGATCTGGCAATATGCCTTCTTAATCCCAAATACTCTTGACTCTGGAATTCCAAATGAAGAAGCTTTCCTTTTCTTTTTTGTTTATTTCTAAAATTTATGATACAAAAGTTTGGGGACATCTTTCAATAGTGTTCCTTTTAAAACACTGTAGAATGTTAAATTTAGCATGATAATATACGTATTGGTCAGCTAAATTTAATGCTTAGATGGTTAGTATGCAATGCATGTGTTGAATTTTTCCTAACTAGCAGTCAAAATCCTAAGAACCATGATACAGTACTTAGTTAAAACTCTCAGTATTAAACAACATTAGTCTCTTCCTTTCTTTCCTTTCTCGATATCTCAATATTATCACAAAACACACTTCAGATTTCAGAATTTGAAAATCAATTACAAAAGCTCAAATAAGTCTTCCCCAGCCAGGGTTACCTCAAATTGTCTTTCAGGAAACAAACATTTAGGCAGAAAAGCAGGTGATTTACTGCCTCCCCAGTCCTATCTTCTTAAAAAATATGAGGTCTTCACTACATTGTTTTCCACGTAAAATACTTCCTAAGAGCTGAATTAGGACATGCTTCACTATCCTTTTGTCCTAAGATATAAACTTCCAGGGACATGTCAAGATGCACGAGGGTTAGATAACCATGTTGAAATGATTTCTACGTCTTTAGCGCCCCAGGTGAGAAAAGTGGAGGCTGTTCTGTTATCCTGTGCTCAGGCAATCTCCTACTACACTGAGGACTCCTGATAAAATTAAGCATCTCAATGTTTACTGGGTTGTCTTGTTGAAGAGCAAATTTGTACATTCAAGGCATGCCTTTTTGAAATGATCAAAGCCCTGATCATTTGTGTCACATATTTTAATGGAGCTATACACTAAACACCATAACTTTAAATTTGTGAAAGTGCTTTAGAGCCTGCATGTTGCACAGGATTACGTTCTATCCTAATTGCTTTCTCAGGGAAGTCAGTGGAAAATTAGCTGCATCCCACCAGACAATAACTATATCTCACCAAATAAAATTTAAACTAGAGAACAATCAGCCCCTTTTCTTTGTTCTTTCAAAAGAGACATGGATTAGACCTTGCAAAAAAAAGATCAAGAGGATTTTTATGGGAAATTCAAGGAAAAAAACTCTTTGGACTGAAACCAAAATGTTATGAATAGTACTTTCTAAGTAATGACACGTATCAGCAGTATTTGTAACCATAAGAACAATGTGATAAATTTTAATCACTTGGGACTCCAGCTCTGTGGGAAGTGCTTACTACACAGACATCATTTATAGGTTTCCAGTTATGACCTACGTCTAAAAGACATTTTAATGATAACTGGAGAAAGTAGATAGATTGTCTTCCTAGAGTGTTGAAGTTCCTGCTTGTTGTCATCCTCAGCTCTTTTAAAGAGCAGAGACTTTCAAAGGTATTCTTCAGTCCAGCGGCCAGCGTACAAGACCAAAGGGATGGAATTATCTGAGATAAAATATGCCAGAAACGTACACTCCTCAGGATTTCCTGTGGGAGTCTGACCAAAATAAAGCAATATTAATAAATATAAATTCTGGA
The DNA here is from genome assembly GCA_004026745.1 of Myrmecophaga tridactyla. Taxonomy (NCBI): domain Eukaryota; kingdom Metazoa; phylum Chordata; class Mammalia; order Pilosa; family Myrmecophagidae; genus Myrmecophaga; species Myrmecophaga tridactyla. Next base: position 70,200 of record PVIY010009359.1, on the reverse strand, counting down.
ACATTATTATCAACAGAAACAGGGTCTTGAAATGTACCCTTGAAATTCTTCTAGTTTCCTTAGGCAGATCAGCTATTTCAATGTAACTGTGTAAAATGTTAAGACTTCCCCACAGGGACAATTGCTTTAAATTATATTAAAGACTCAAAGACTCTAATAGACATGCTAAAGGAAGGAGTTTAATTTGCTGGAGGCTTTAAATCTTTGAGTTCACAGAGGGTCCTTGGGCCCTGTGACCTTGAAACCATTTGGGGAGGGGGGAAATGTAGTCTCAAAGAATTGCAACATAAAAAATATGCAACTGGCCAATTCACTTTTTATCTTTCCCTTATTTTTACTGGATTTTTGGGGAGAAAAGAAATTCAGGTGGTGCTAATGGAACAGAAGAAAGATGAAAGAAACAACAAAGTAGGAGAAGATTTACTTTTATAAACCATAAAGAACTGTCATGCTCCTTCAGATTTCATCCCAACAATTTGGTAAACATCCCTTTGATGTAGCTCAAAGTCAAGTGAGGTTTCCTGATCCAGGTTTCTTCATGAGACAGGACCTTGCAAGCCTTGTCTTTGGCCTCTTGTGGATTCCATGCCACCCTCAGTAATTACATCATCTCTCGAATGCAGAAGGGGACCTTCTTGAATTATTCTTCTCTCTTAACATCATCTGACCCCCAATGATATGGGAGGAGGTGATGGTTTCTGAATCCTTCCTGTTGCTTTCTGATTGCAAAGTATTTTTACCCCATGGAATATGATTTTTCTTAGTAAAGTTAAGGAAGCCATTAAGTGTAAAACCCCACTCAAATTTAGCAATTTTACAACCAATTTTTCATAAAGTCTTCTGTTTTTACAAGATTATTTGCTCAATAGGACTAATCATTTTGGTGCTTATTTCTCCAGTTTTAGGCAAAATCAGTGGCCTAGGAAATCAGAAAGTACTGAGAATAGAGGATGGGGCAGTAATCACTACCCTTACCTGCAAGAGTAAATAATGTGGTGGTGGGACGGTGGCTTAGTGGTACAACTTTCCCCTGCCATGCCTGGGTTTGATCCTTGGTGCCTGCTCTCCCACCCCCCACAAAAAGGGTAAGGAACAGCCACATAGATTTAAAGTGGGTTAGCCGATACAATTCTAAAGTCTCGTGGTGTTTTTTGCAAAAAAGAACCTCTTTGAGGTATGAAGTTCAAAGTGGTAACATATCAGCAATAATATTGGGATCACCAAACATGTCACTAGAGCCACCATTTAGATTTCCAAGGACTTGCAATGTTAATATCTTTTCTATATTAAAAATTAAGACCTGGTGTAAAGTCAAAAAAAGAATTACGTTTGTTTCTGGACACACGGAAGCACGGAATTGTGGTCTTTGTTATCTGTCACTTTGAACAATGAAACTTGAGTCCAGCTGTTTTGATGGGCAAATGCACTGCTCTGTTTCAGCTCTGGAAATAACTGCTCCCCAAAAACCATGGCTTCTCTTCAACCTGGCTGAGCCGCAAGCCCCAGTGACAATTCTGCTCCCAATGAAGGGACTTAAGCTAACCCAAGATGTTTAAATCATCAAATTTTCTAGTTTTAAGTGACTTAACAATTTAGACACCTCATCCCCACCCCACTCAACAATCTGTGGTTCAATGACCTACCTAGAGTCATACAAGGGTCTAACCTAACTCAGGTCCCCAGTATTAATGATTTATTTCTTTTCTTTGCTGCTAGAAGTCCACAATCATGGTTATTTTTGTATTGTTGTTGTCACTTATTTCTCTTTCTATTCTTTTGCTTTGCTTTTCAGTTTTTAAGAAGGAACTCTTTAACATAATGGAAAGTCATGTCAGTAGAAATATTTTTCTAAATGCTTTTTATTTTCTCTCAATCTACTCTGTCAAGAATGTTTATCTTATGAGAAAGGACCCCGTCGTGAACTGAGTGTCTGTGAAAGCTGCTGAAAATACAGAATGATTATAATACAGCGGAAGAATGATATCCAATCCCAACTTCCTGGTTAGGTTAGCAGATTACATTTTCTATGAGTAGTACACTGTCTTACAGATGAGCAGTGAGGACTGATTATTTTTAACTATAGCTATGGACTAGCATAGATGTGATATGATTTCTACTCAAGAAGTCTTTTGAACTGTAGAATGCTTTTAGTGTTTTGGTTTTAATTGAAACACTGCAGTTCCAGCTCTTTCTCCATTCCCTATTTTATGTCTGTATGGAAAGTTTAGACAAAGGAGCACTTCAATTACTTGTTTAATTCAACGTCTCTGGGAATCAGGCAAATTCCAGAGCATGACAAATTGTGCTGCTATTTCAGTTCACAAGGATTTTATTGCAGGTCCTATTTTTCATGCTCACAAAGATATAATGATATTCAGTTGTCATACAGGAGAAGCGGAAATGAGTGGAAGGAAGAAGATACATGAAGGTTGATGGATAAATGGTATCTCGTAAATGACAGAGGTCCCCATCCAATTCTTAAGACTAGCACATTTATGGATTGCTTTTGACTCTTTCATTCGCAGGAGACATTTATGATTGAACAGTCAATCCAAACTGCACTGTACTTTTGAACTTCCCATCCTAATGGGGAGGCCTTGTTGAGAGAGATCTGAATTTGCACAGATTGGTGAAGTGATGTAAGATCCACATATTGTTTTTACAGCCTTTGAAGCTGGGACCCTCCCCACATATAACCACACACATCATTCCAACACTCACAAAGCTTAGCTGTGATGAACGGCTCCAGTGAGACTGAAATTATTCAATCAATGTCCCATCTCCTGCATCACCAATAGCCTCCTCCATGAAGAGTTCCCTTAGAAGTTCTCTGCATTCAAAAGAGAGGTCTGGCTATATCAAGGATTAGGAATCAGCTTGGCTCTGATTATGCACATTGCCTGGAAACCAGCCAGCAAATCCTTCTATCTTGGCATAATCACTGGATTTTATAATATTCAGTCTTTACTGAAGGGGCACCTTGGCTTCAGTTTTCTTTCTATTGTGTCCACACCAAAATATCATTGACTTGGTTAGTATTATGTTTACCATAAGGTCCCCATGTGAAATGAAACGTCAGTTATTAGAAAGCAGAAAGCAACCAGAAAATTTCTATCTCCAAATTCCTCTTCCTTTAATTGGCTCAGTCTGTCAAAAACAATGCATCGAAATGATAACCAACAGAATGGGAGAAAATATTTGCAAATTATATGTCTGAAAAGGATATGGAAAGAACTCTTACAACTCAACAACAAAAACAGCCCAGTTTAAAAATGGGCAAAGGAATTGAATAGAAATTTCTCCAAAGAGAGTATCCAGATGGCCACAAGCAGAAGGAAAGCTGCTCAAAATCATTAGTCAATAGAGAACTGCACATCAAAGCTACACTGAGAGAGCATTTTGCATCTATTAGGATGTCTGTCATAAAACTAAACACAAAACAGAAAATAACAAGCGTGGGTGAGAATGTGGAAAAATTGAAACCCTCATGCATTATTGGCGGAAATGTAAAATGGTGTTGTGGTTTGCCCAAAAATTAAACCTGGAACTACCATGTGACCCAGAAATTTCATTCCCAAAAGAAGAGAAAAACATGGCCTCGGATACTTGTGTTCACAGAAGGATTATTCGCCATAGCCAAAAAGTGGAAACACCCAAGTGTCCAAAAATGAGCGAATAAATGAAATGTCATATAGTTATACGAAGAAATATTATTCAGCTGTAAAAAGGAATGAAGTGCTGATATATGCTATAATATGGATGTACCAGAAGCCTTTATACTAAGTGAAAAAAAACCCAGATACAGCAGATCAAATAGTTTAGGACTCTCTTTATCTGAACTATTTAGAATAGGCACATTCATAGAAACAGAAAGTAGATTTGAGATTACCAAGGGCTGGGGGTTGGGGAGTGGAGTGACAATGGGGAGGTGTTGCTTAATGGGTGCAGAATTTCTGTTTGGGGTGATGAAAAATTTTGGAAACAGATAGTGGTGATGGTAGCACAACACTGTGGATGTAATTAGTACCACCGAATTGTACATTTAAAAATGGTTAAAGTGGCAAATTGTTTATATATATATTTTACCACAATAAAAAAAAATGAGAAAAAATCATACTAGAAAGCAGTGGTTTCAAGTGTTAATCACAAGCGCCTTCCATCTATTGTTGCAATCAGATATTCAACATGAAAGGAAGAGATGTCCCACTTGGGAAAATGACAAAAATACTAGAAAGACCTGGAAACAAAACAAAACAAAATGGCAGCTGGAGTCTACTTTGGAAATCGAGTCTTGGCTTCTTTAATATGAGGCGTATCTTTCCTCTTTTGGCTGCTACCTCAGTTTGTATCAGTCACTAATTGTCCCCTGATTTCTGTTTTGCAGGTAGATAGTAGAATGTGAAAAAACTTCCTTTTCATCAAAGTGGAAAGACTGCTATATTCAAAGCACACCGTTTCATCTCTAGTAAAATACCTTCTGCCCTCCATTACTAGTGACTGGAATTTAAGAAACAACACACCACGGAGATATTTTTCCAAGACTCGCAATCTGAAGCCTTCCCAGTTGGCTAAACCTCCCACTGGACAAGTAGGAAAGATAAACAAAGCAACAGAGTCCTGAGTTGTACATACTGACAAGACTGTGGCCCCAGAATTAGCGTGTTTCATCCGCATATCCGATGTCTCCCAGAAGGACATCTAGGAGGAGGAAAGAGGAAGCAGGAGGTTAGGAATTTAGCAAGATTGGGCTGATAGTCAAAGCAACGGATAGAGGAGGCAGCCTGTAACTCATTAGCAGCGCATCTCCCGGGGGCCCCTGCAAACAGCCCACAGCCGGCGAACAGAGCTCCTGACCATCCAGCCTCAGTCTGACGCCCGCACGCACCGCTGGCTCGGGGGAAGAGTCCAGGACTCGCTGAACGTTAAAGCCTTAATGCACGCTTGCTGAAATCAAGACCGGGGGAAAAATACCATTGGCATGCCTGCTTCCGTTCAGGAGGCCGAGTGAGAAAGGGAAGGGAAGAAAATGTGTATCTGGCGTTTCAAACGGATCAGATGAATAAGTACTGCTTAGCAGGCATAGTAAAGAACAGTAGAGAAAATGCTCTTCTCTTGGTGAGGCATTTACTGCAAAATTCCACTTATAAAATTTTAAGGATTTCCTGCTTATATTTAGTCCAAGGATAAATATCTGAAAGATAAATATAATTCTGTTCTTGAAAAATGGACTCTTTTTGACATTGCTCTCTCGGTGCTTTAAGGAATCATTTACTAACCTTGGGTTGTTGTTTGTTTAAAATAGTACTCTAAGCATGTGAGAGCGTGCTGGACACACCTGAATCCCAGATTCTCTCAGGACCAGCAGGGCAGTGGAATGTTTGATCTGGGATGTGACCCAGGAATTCTCAATCCTATCAGACCCATGCTCTACTTTTAATTATAATATGTGTAACAATCTCTTTACAAGGCAGAGGCTACTCCCTATACTTCCCTGTGCTCCGACATGACTTATCACAGCTATCTTACACAAAGGAAGTACTGAGAATAGAGTCTCAGTTTTTATTTGTTGAATTATTGCAGTGTATACACAACCCTCAACCAAAGGGATGCTGATAATTCAAGCTAAGTTAGCTTGTTCATCCCAGGATGTGGCAAAGCCCAGCTTCAAGTAACATGGCCGTGCTGGGGAACATCTGGGAAAAAACAACGGAGACATCATTCTGGCTTGCAAGCCGTCAGGAAATGAAATGGTTCATTCCTAGCAACGGCCCATTTTGTAATTCGGAGGGAGAGATATAAACAATGACAGGCTTTGCAGGAAAGCAGCTGCAGTCACAAATCTCCCAGGGAACTTCATATGTGCAAGCCATGGGGCGGCCTCTTGGTACCACACTGGCCTTTTCAGTCACACACAGAGAGGGAAGCCGTCGCTGTCCACCATGTCATCTATGAATTCAACACGGAACCACATGTCGATATCCCACTTTCCATGTGAGTGAAGGTGGAGGAGAAATGGGGTAGGGTCATGCATACCAGCTGGTCAATTTTTAAGCCATTTATTAATCTCCTTCAAAATCTGAACAGACATTTCATCCTTGAACAGGTTTATTAAAAAAAAAAGTTTGAGTAAAAAATAGCCTTCCAATTAAACCCATGCCAATTTTATAGATTATCTCTAACTTCAAGTTTTATTTTTTCCAAGTGTCCACTGATTCATTGTCAGGTTGTTTGGGTTATCACCTTCTCATCTGAACCTTTTATTGTGAAAGTACAAGATGTGAGATCCAACATGATGTATTAGGCATAGGAGTAATTAGGGGGAAGTGTAGTTAAACCCATGTTTTCTTTGGAAATATGCATAAATATTTACAATTATAGAGTTAAATCCAACTTTTTTTTTCTTTTTTTGGTAAATGAAATATATCCCACTTTTTGTAAATGAGAAATACCAAACTCTGGAAAGCAGGAAGACACTAAAGCATCACACATTGGGGAAACTGACTCCCTATGCCAACATAGTACTGACACATGAATTCTGTAACTTTTCTCACTCTAACACCTTTACGGACTTACACAACTGAAATGTGTTTTTTTGCACTAGTAAATAATTTTAGTAAGAATCTTGCAGATCAGCTGTGCATTTGGACAGAGGTGAACTAAAGCCAAAACTTTCTTGAACGTTAGAGATCCTAGCCATCACTTCTGGCTTCATTGGAAGTGTGATTCATGGTTCATGATTCCTAATTTCAAAATGTTTCATATCTGGCCCATTTTCTTACCCTTCTCAGTGAATTTCTTCAATACACAGACAGCAAAGCAGAGCTTGCCTATACACCGGCAGGATAAACAATGACTTGGCTGGCAAAACTGATCCTTCCCCTGGATTTGGCCAGTGAAAAGAATGAGCTCGTTATTCACCGCTTTGTGTGTTCTGCTTGAATAGAAAATGCTTTTTTGGAACAGATAAACTTTTTAAATGCACATTTATTGGTATATATTATATGTCCACATATCATATAATCATCCAAAGTGTACAGTCAGTTGTTCATAGAACCATCATATAGCTGTGTGTTCATCATCGCAATAGATTTTTGAACATTTTCATTACTCCAAAAAAAAGTAAACGTAACAAAGAACACCCAAACATGGCATGCCCCACCTCCCCCTATTATTTATTTATTTTTTGTCTTTTTCTTTTCTTACTCATCTGCCCATACACAGCACAAAGGGAGTGTCAGTCACAATCACATGGCCACACCTTAAAAGCTCTATAGTTATTCAGTCATCTTCAAGAGTCAAGGCTATTGGATTTCATTTCAAGTTTCAGGTATTTCCCTCTAGCTACTCCAATATGACAAAAACTGAAAAGGAATGTCTATATACTACATAAGAATAACCTCCAGAATAATTTCTCAACTTTATTTGAAATCTCTCAGCCACTGAAACTTTATTTTGTTTCATTTCTTCTTCCCCCTTTTGGTCAAGAAGACTTTCTCACTCCCACGATGCCAGTGCAAGGCTAATCCCTAGGAGTTAAATCCCATGTTGCCAGTGAGATTTACACCTCTGAGAGTCATGTCCCATATGGTGGGGAGAGCAGTGAGTTTACCTGCAGAGTTGGCTTAGAGAGAGAGGCCACATATGAGCCACAAAAGAGGTTCTCTGGAGGTGACTCATAGGCATACTCAAAAGTAAGTTTAGCTTCTCCTTTGTAGGAATAAATTTCTTAAGAGAAATCGCCAAGATCAAGGGCCTGGCGCATCAAACTGGCAGCCCTTAATGATTGTGAGAATATATAATCTTCCCCAGAAGGGGAAATTTAATGCTTCCATCTTTTTTCCCCAGTCTGTCAAGGGGACTTTGCAAATACTTTTTAATTGGAAGAGATACTTTAAATTCAGAAGAGACATACTTTAATTAATTTTCTGTGGCTGTTACATGAGCTTAAGGTAGTATGTTACATGAACTGACCATCATCTAAAACACTAAAGAAAATGTGGAGGATGACCTATATAAATAATTGAAGGTGATCGTTCTGTTTTATTCCTAATTATAAGCTCAATGTAAAATATGACAGGTGATGGTGGTATTTTCTATATTATCAGTAGACATGGTATTTATTTGGGGGGGTTATGCCCCTGCTCATAAGTGCTAGTTCGCTGAAGGGTAAGGGATACATATATAGCATTCAGGAATAACAAACCGCATTGCCTGTCACATTACACAGAGTTGCTGCTAAGAAAGAGAGCCCACAGCAGTTTTTCTTGGTGAATGATTAAGAATCCTGCCCAAGGGTAGGTACAAACTAAGTGGAGTATTTTGACTGGATCAATTTATTCGATGAAAATGGGCAAATGCACACTATGTGTAATTAAAAACAACACAAGTCACTTTTTCAACCTGAAATAACTGGCCATTTTAGTCAAGATAGGCCAACCATATGCATATTTAGACAGAGACTCATAGAACTGGGGTCTGGGGGGTCTGGGGTTGCTGAAGGCAGATCACAGATCTGTGGAGATGGCTTCCTGCCGACCTGGAGTTGCACAGTTATAAATATTTCTGCCAGTTCTGCAATCTTGGGATATAAGGTATTGGACCTTAGTTTTAAGAGGGACATAGATGCACTACAGAGAAAAATACCTTCAAGGATACTATAAAAAGAAAAACAAGAGGGGCAAACCTCCCTTATCATTTACCAATAATGTTAGCCCCAGAAAGGAATTTGTCTTTGCTGTGTCCCAACCCACTGTCTATCACTATACTGAAAAACTTTTTCCCTTATTTAATTTTGCTCTTCATGCTTGCTTAACTTTCATTGATACATTTTTTTAACATAGTTTTTTAAAAAAAGCTTTTATGAAACCAAATCTCTCAATCTTTCCTTTATTTATTTATTTTGCCTTTGGCCTCATGCTTAGAAAATTTTCTAGAACTCAGATCTCTATTTTTTTTTTTAAAAACTGTACCTTTATGAATGTAGTGAATTCCTATTGTGCCAATTTAGCTCACTTGGAAGGACATTTGATAGAATTCCATTTTCTGCATAGTTTCATGTCAGCTTGGCTCAGAAAGACACTGTGAGTGAGGTTTGGCAGGTGGAAGTGAAGCCCGGAATCTGTCTTTGGGGCACAGAGGGTGGGTATGGGGCGCTTTGGCAGCGTAGATGCTGCCCCTGTCCAAGGATCCTCCTTCAGCGTCTCTGGAACAAGAGGCATGATTGGATTCTTCACCAAGAATCCCAGCTCCTGCAGGAAGCCTGTGCTGTTGAATCTAAAGGCTCAGGGTTGAGTTCAACTTGAAAAGGAATTTTAGGAGAATAATCTGTTTAAAATAACATCTGTATTCAGCAACATGGGCTATTGCTCCATTTCTTCAAGTCTTCTTTTATATCTTAGAGTTTTCTTTAAACAGAGCTTTCACATCTAAAAAATGTTAATATAGTTCATTTATACTTTTTATTGTTCCTACTGTTATAATGGGACTTTCTTCCATTATATATACACACACACAATACATATTTAAATTATTTCCACAGGTGTATAAGAATACTAATTTTTGGGGGTATATTTATCTCAGGATTAGCCATTTTTCTGAAATCTTTCATTAGTTCTAACAGTTTTTCACTTAATTCTCTTGGGTTTTCTGGTAGGGAAACATATATGCACAAATAACGATATTTCGTACTTTCTTTCACAATATTTGTCAATGTTTTCATTTTCCATATTTTAGTAATAATCTCTTACCTACAAAAACTGATTGAGACTTTTAGCAATGCAGGTTTAAAACTTATGTAGCACAGATAAACTAGTTACTATTGGGCCTGTCTTCTTGTAAAGTTGTATAATTAATGCCAAATTGATTGTCTAGGAGATTGGACCAATTAGCAGTTGTCATTAAATCTTAATATAATGAATTATTGTCTTAGTTTGCCAGAGCGCCTATGACAAATACCACACAATGGGTGTGCTTAAACAATAGGAATTAATTGGCTCATGGCTTTGAGGCTAGTAGTCCAAAATTAAGATATCATCAAGGCTTGCTTTCTCCTAGAATCTGTACATTCTAGTGCTGGAGACCGGCAATGCTTAGCTATATTTCTGCTTCCTGTACATAGCAATGTACTCTCCTTTCTGTAACTTCCGGGTTTTCTTCTATGGCCTCCAGTAATTGGGATTAAAGCCCACCCTGACTCAGCTGTCTACACCTTAACTTAATGTAACATCTTTAAAAGGTCCTATTTATAATGGATTGACACCAACAGGGACATGGATTAAGATTAGAACATGTGTTTTTTAGGCATAGACATTTGCACACTAATGTTCATAGTGTCCCTATTCACAATTGCCAAGAGATGGAAACAATCCAGGTGCCCATCAACAGACGAGTCGATAAACAAATGTGGTATATACAGGCGATGGAATATTATGCAAGCTGTTAGATGAAATAATGTCCCGAAACATATGATATGGATGGACCTTGAGGACATAATGCTGAGTGAAATAAATCAAGTGCAACAGGAGATACTATATGATTTTGTTATTATGACTCCGGTAAAACCACCAGTGTTTTGGAGCAGCTAGAAGGAAAAATCTGAGTTGAGGCATGGTAGCCCAAAGACAAACTCTGGAACCTGTTCTGCAGCTGCTTGTGGAAGTGTGCTTTGAAAAGTATTGCTTTTTTTTTCTTTCTTTGCTTTGTATATGTATGTTATATTTTACAGTAACAACAAAAAAATCGGTTTAAAAAAGTATAGGCAGCTATGGTAATTTTAGATGAAACAAATTCCTGAAATCGAAAGTTTGAAAATGTTTAGTAACATAGGTCACCACTACAGCAAAATTGATATTTGTAATAACTTTCTACTGGATATTTTGAGAACATACACAGTTTTGATAGTTAGTCAAATGGTGTTTAAGATAGTGCTTATTATTTAGAATTTAAGAAACTCTGATACCTGAATCTGTAGATTTTTTCCTTTATTATTTTAATTTTAAATTGATTTATGAAACATATTATACAAACAAGCTTTACAATGATTATTTAGATATTTTATTTAAATATGTCTATGGATAAGCTAACTAAGATATCCATTTTTGGTGGTTAAAGTTTTCATATGTTAATTGTAAAATCTTTTGTATCTTTATATTCTCCTAAAAGCAGGAAAATGTTTAGTAACTCAGGTCATTATTATAGCAACATTGATATTTGTAATAATTTTCTACTTGATATTTTGAGAACATTCACAGTTTTGACAATTGATCAAATGGTAATTGTTGGTGTTTAATATTTAGAATTTAAGAAACTCTGCTATCTGAATTTGTAGTTTTTTCCTTGTTGCCTTAATTTTTCTTCTCTTTTTAAAATTTTTATTATATAGTATAACATATATACAAAGCAAAGAAATAAAAAAGCAATAGTTTTCAAAGCGCTCTTCAACAAGTGGTTACAGGACAGGTCCCAGAGTTTGTCATGGGCTACCATGCGATCTCATGTTTTTCCTTCTCGCTGCTCCATAATATAGGAGGCTAGAGGGCTTAAATACTTTTTTTTATCATCACAATCGACTTTTTTTTTCCTTCTTTTTTTGGGAACAATAACATATGTACCAAAAAGCTATAAATTCAGAAGCACAGCACCACAATTAGTTGTAGAACATAATTCAGACTTTGACATGGGTTACAATTTCACAATTTTAGGTTTTTACTTCTAGCTGCTCTAAAATACTGGAGACTAAAAAAGATATCAATTTAATGATTCAGCATTCATATTCATTCGTAAGTCCTATCTTCTGTGTATAATTCCACCATCACCTTTGATCTTTCCATACCTCTCTTTGGGGTTGTTTGGGCTATGGCAATTCTAAATTTTTGATATTGGAAGGGACTGTCACTAATATGGGGTAGGGAGATGGAGCTATCTGATGTTCTGGGGATGCTGGGCTTATCTGGCCAGGGACCCATCTGGAAGTTGTAGGTTTCTGGAAAGTTACTTTAGTACCTAGAACCCTTGTGGAATCTTATATATTGCCCTAGGTGTTCTTTAGGATTGGCTGGAATGGTCCTAGTTGGGGGTTGGCAGGTTATGATAGGTAGCGAGGTCTACCCAAACTTGTATAAGAGCAACCTCCAGAGTAGCCTCTCGACTCTATTTGAACTCTCTCTGCCACTGATACTTTATTAATTACACTCCTTTTCCCCCTTTCAGTCAGGATGGAATTGTTGATCCCATGGTGCCAGGTCTGGATTTTTCCCTGGGAGTCAACTCCCATGTTGCCAGGGAGACTTTCACCCCTGGTGTCATGTCCCATGAAGGGTGAAGGGCAAGGATTTCACTTGCAGAGTTGGGCTTAGAGAGACTGAGGCCACATCTGAGCAACAACAGAGGTCCTCCAGAAGTAACTCTTAGCCATGCCTATAGGTAGTCTAAGCTTCTCCACTACCTACATAAGCTTCACAAAAGTAAGTCTCATGATTGAGGGCATGGCCTATTGATTTGGGTATCCCTAAAGTTTGACACAGGAGCAGGGGATTCCCTGATGGTAAGGTTTAATAGTTCCATATTCTTTCTCCCCTCCTTCAGGGGACTTTGCCAATCCTTTTTGATTACCTGCTTAATATACTGTAGGATGTTTCTAGGCATTACAATAATCTATATAGGAATAAAGGACCTCTTTCTTATTCTGTGCTTCCTGTGTTTCAGTTGTTCAAATGAGCTATACAGATAGGTTGAATTAGAGTATGCACTGCAGAAAATTTCAGTTCCAGATCAAATAAACCTTTCTTCCATTGGTCTCAAAGAGTATGGGTGGTTCTAAAATGTATTCACTGTCTTCCTTACCCCTAAGTTCTGAATTACTTTAACCCCAACCTGTTAGGCTTTGTTCTTATCTGTAAATATCAGGTTATATATATATATAACAACCTCTCAAAATCCAGAAATAATAATCACCACTCTGGCTTGTTGCCTTAATTTTAAATTAGTTTGTGAAAATCCTTGTGCAAACATAGGTTTTACAATGACTATTTGAATACCTTATTTAAATATACCTATGGATAAGCTAACTAAAATATCCATTTTTTGGATAGTGTTTTTTTTTTTAATAAAAATGTCTAAAAAGAAAATAATTCAACTACAGCAGTTAACTAATTCTTGGATTTTATAATCATTTGCATTTAAGTTCCATGATGAAATCGTGTCTTGAAACAGGTATCATGAAACAGCGACAAGAAAAATAGACATTAACGAAAGCCACAGTTGACTTATTTCTCAGGTGCCCTGGCTTGGAAGGGTCTTGAGAGCCAGGTTTTCATGCAGGAGAAGGTGAGATTGGCCCCGTACTGAGAGTGAGAGGCAGAGGAGACTGATTGGGGGTTTCTGAAGATTCAGCTGTGTGTGTGTGTGTGTGTGTGTGTGTGTAGGGTGAGTGTTGACAGTGGACAGGGGCTAGTCTCCTGTTAATTGCAAAATAACAGATCACATTACATGTCCTTCCCTCCCTTTCCTTCTGCCTGTTCCATGTTACCTTGCAGTGTGGGAGCAGCTTGGGTGGTAATTAGGCTGTCTCTGCCCACACTCAGAACTACTGCAAGGGGGACCCAGCTATCATATGACCCTTGTTTAGATTTCGCCCATGTGGGATTTGAGGCTGATGCGTTCTAATGGACAAGCCATGAACTCTCTTGGGAAGAGATCTTTGTCCTGCCTTGATCCCAACTGAGGAGTAGTTTTCACTCTGCCCTCCACAAATGACTCTCACTCAGACATCCTTTACACAGAAGCCACAGCTCACCACAATAAGCCTTTTTCCAAAAAGAAGGGATATTTTTAATTGATGTAGTCCCCCCCCACCCCAAAAACCAGACTGTAGTTTCAGTCTTTTCACTGTCAGCTTCTCTTAGCCTCAGCTGTACTGGGGAGAAGCAGAATCTGTTTCTTTGAATTATTTAACAATAAATGTGTTAGAGAAGACTTTTGCCAAGTGATCAATTTCTCTTAGGTAATTTTGCCTGTAATAATTGGTTTGGAGGGGAAATGTAGAACTTATTCAAAAAGTACATTTAGAAAATACATTGGAAAATTTACAAGGAAATTCTTCTGTGGTTTCTTTGGTATTATTTGTAAATAGCTACATCTGGCTCTGAGTATCATTATAAACTGGGCAGAGGTCTTTCTGGAGTTACCCAAGAGTTTGGAGGCAGGAAGCAGGCCAATTATTCATATGCATCCCGCTCAGTTCTTATAACACCAAGGTCAAACTTATATTGCTTTACCTGTTTTCTTCTCCTTCCAGGTACTCAATTTTAGGGGGACACCCAGTTTCTTCTTATCCTAAGCAAAAATAGTGGGAAAGATGGTGGAGGGTGATGCTAATTCACAGCAGTGGTTGTCTGAAATGTGGTGGAGCTTCAGACACGAAGGAGAGATAGGGCTGGGAATTTCTCAGAACCTCTAACTCTGTGTGGGTCCTGTCCACAGGTGGGGTCCACCATGAGTGCAGAGGCAACTGAAGGAATGGAACTTTTTCTCCATGATTGTGGCAACATGATTGTTCCTTGGGGAACTCAAGGACAAACTTGGCACCCATTTCCCAGCCCTTGCTTATCCCCGTCTTTCCCCCTTTTGCATATTTGTGTGCAGGTGTTTTTCCCCTTTTTGCATGTTTGTGTGCAAGTGTTTGTTATATTTCCCCTCTTGCTTTTTTTTTTTTTTTTGCATGCAGGGATTTGTTATGTTTCCACTTGTGCTTGTTTACATGCAGGTGCTTGGTATTTTCTATTTTGCAAGAGACTGCAGGGAGCCAGGGAACCATTAAATCTTAATCAGCCCCAGTTGCTTGCCAGGGCATGAAGTTTTCTCAGTGGAGAGCCCCTCCCCTCGGACTGTAGGAAAGCCCAGCATGTAGTCGGTGCAGGGGTTCCTCATCTCTGACGTGAAGGGAAGTGTGCAGAGTGGCCTCCCACTGACACTGATCTGAGGTTGGATCTTCCTCCTGACTCTTTTGGACACTTTGTGTTGTGCAAGCAATGAAGTAGCCATTTGCTGGGAATCTCTGTGGTGCTAACTCCTGGTTCTGTGAACATGACCTTTTGAAGACATTAGATAAGATGAGGACAAATTGGATTAGGGTAGCCATTGAATGAACATGACTGCACACAGATGGACTGTCAGAGGGAAGGATGCATGTAATGACAGGTAAAGATTGACACCTAAGGATTGCCAGCAAACCATTAGAAGTTAGGGAGAGGCAAGGAAGGGTTCTTCCCTTCAAATTTTGGTTTTGTAGCTTCTAGCAGTATGAGACAATAAGTTTCTGTTGTTTTAAGCCAATAAGTTTCTGTGCTTTGTTACACAGCCATAGCAGACTGAAACAGGATTGTAACAGGCATGCTGGAGAAAGGTCTTCAACTCTAGGCCACCTGAGCAAGTGCACCATATGCTACATGAAAAGCCCTGCCTGTGGGTAAACAAAAAGCTTGTGTGCACATGTGTGTGCATGCTTGCACTCACACATGTATGTGTTTACACTCCTCAACTGCTTCAAGAAGCATCTGTCAAGAACCTCTTAAGGAATCACTTGAATAATGACCTTCAAGCTAGGGAGTTTGAGGTGCCCCAACCCCAAAGCATAAACAATGTGTTTTTCAAAAGTCATTTTAAAACCATTAACACTAGAGAAGGACAGTCCTTTAGAGAAAACAAATATTTTATTTTCTTACAGAGCAAGGACAGACATTAATCTGACTTACTAAGTAGAATGGAAACCCTCAACATCCTCCAATATGCTTTGGGAACACACTAAGAATACTTCCTTCCTTATTTTCTTATTCATCATTTGGATATTTCATATTATCTAAGCACTGTTTATGTGGCTTAGTTTGCTGGGGCTGCTTTGAAAAATACCACACACTGGTCGGCTTAAACAAGAGGAATGCATTGTCTCACAGCTTTGGCAAAGGAAAGCTCAAAATCAATAAGCATCGGTAGGCCATGCTTTCTGCCACCATCTGTAGCATCCTGGTTCTGGTTTGTACCAATCCTCAGGGTTCCTTGGCTTGCATTGCAGTCTCTGGCTTCCTCTGATTTCTGCCTTCATTGACATCTGTTCTATTTCCATGTCCAATTTCCTTTGCTTATAAGGACTTCAGCTCTATTGGATTAGGGTCCACTCTGATTCAATTTGGCCTTATCTAAATGGTGTCTCTAAGGACCCTACTTTAACCCATACCTTAACACTTATTATAGTAACACCTTCAATGGTCCTTTACAATGAGTTCATGCCCACGGGACTGAACATATCTTTTGTGGGGGATATAGTTCAACAATCACCAACTTTACAGTTTTAATGTATCTTGGCTGTCATACCATATTTATTTAAAAAATTAAAGAATTCATATAATTAAAGCAATTTGGACTCAATTATACATTAACCTATCACTATATTACTCATTGACATAAGAAGCCCCTTCTTGGGTTTTCTCCCACAGCAAGGAAAATACACAAAGCCCAGGGCTAGGTATGTTTTCCCAATTCAGTTCATACTACTGATAACTATTTCTCAGGCTGGTTTAAAGGCATCAAACCTAGCAGCTTTCAGTAATAAAACAGAATAATAAACACAACCAACACTTTTGTATCTCTCATTTTTCCCCAGGCACTGTCTCAAACACTTATAAACTAAAAAATTATCTAGTCCTTACAGCCAACCTATGAGGTCTGTGTGAATATTATTATTTCTACTTTATTGAGTAAGAAATGGAGCCATTAAAATGTGAAATGATTGTGTTACGATCACATGCAAACTAGGAAGTGTGGAAGCTGAGCTCAAATGCATTGGAGTCCACGTTGTAAACCATTACACTATCCTGCCATGAAAGTAGAAAGGGCTTTGAAACAACTACCATAACAATAAATTCAGAGTGTTAGTCAAACATAAATTGGTTTCCATTTGGAAATTAATTTAAAATCCTTATTTTGGTTTTAGCATTTTAAAAATTTGTTCAGCCAGTACTTACTAATGCAACCATAAGCAACCTATTCCCATGAAGTCTCTGAAAACAAAAGCCTCTTTTCATGGAGCATTTTAATGCAGAAAAAGCCAGATTGGGAGTAAAGCATGTTTGGGATAAAACAGTATTTTGAGTGCAATCAATTTTCACAGGAAGAATGGTCTTATAAGTATATTAGTTATTTTTAAATCAATGAAAAAGTTCATTAAAAATGAAATAGTTCTTAACCTTCACATGGAACTACTTCATCTCAAGGTAGAAAGAACTGCAGTAAGGTTTTATTTGGATGAAGCAGAATTTAACTTCTCAGTGGGGTTTGGGAGGAAGCATTAATAACCACACATGTTTACCAAATCAGAAAATGCAGAATATTTTTAGTTGAGTTAGGAAAGCATAAGAATATCAATTACCTTGAAAAGGAAGGGAACAAGCACTTATTATTATCCAGAGTCTTTATAAAACATAAGAAAGTGTTCTAGAAAAGCAGGAAGAGGCAGGAGCCGGAGGCTTACCCACAGGAGAAGATGGCAACCAACTGCAGGACGCGTCCATGTTCTAAGATCTGTGGAAGGCAGAAAAGAAGAGGGAAGTGAGGCTGTAAACGAGAAGGAAAAAAGAAGCTACAGAGAAGCACATCCACTGAAAACACAGTTCCATCAAATTAGTGATTTTTTAAAAAATTTCAAAAGTGATGATCACTTCCAAAGCTGATCTGATCTACTAGGAAGTAGAAGAGCAGAGAGCTGGTTGACATGAAGCCTAGAGTGCTGGGCAGAAAGAAAAAATATATGCTGATGCACTTGTTCTTATTATTTTGTCTGGGGATGAGGATTAGAGAACCAGAAATACAAAAAATACCCAAACTTTCTAAACAAAAAGAAATTCTATTCTTATAGCTTACATTCTTAGAATTTCAGAAAATATTCTAATATATAAGAGATCTTCCTCAACAAGCATAAATATGCATTTAGATTATTCATGGCTTTATTAATCTGATCTCTGAGGATTTGTTACCAGACCCTCTGGCTCCCTAGCAAAGTCTTTTGGGTGACCATAATAAGCTATTATTTCTAAATTACTCAATAAGTAATATAGTAGCATGGATAAAAATATAAGAGAAAAAATAACAGTTTAAATTAACTGGATAAAGAGTATCTCCTATAATAGAAATAATTAAGAGAGACTATGAATCAAATGTATGTTTTCATATATAGAGAGATGTTCAGAATTGTTTCACATCTTCTTAGGCTTATGTGACTGAGAAAAATTAATACAGAAACACTAACTTGCAAGGATCAAGACATGTAACAGGCTGTAGAAATGTGCAGTTACTTTAGAAGAACGTTAAACAGTGAAATAAAATAATGGGAACTAATAGGTTACTATATTATTGATTTTTAACACATTTGGAGATAAAATAAAAACATTTCATTTAGTATGGAGTCAAGTGAAGAAACTGAACATATTTAACTTAATAAATATTCTTCTCAATATAGGCCAAAATTTAAAATTTAAAAACTATAAATGAATAATTGCCTTACAAAAGGATTTTTCTCTTATCCATCATAGAATTTCTAAAATAGCCAGCTCTTTTCTAGACTATTTAAAGTAGCATTGGACAGTTAAAATGCCAACTTGCCATACTTAAGAAAATATATCTGAAATTAGGAAAATAATGCTTAAAGACAGAACTCCAAGAAAAATGGATCTTTGTCAAGCGCTGAGTGGTGAGAAACAGCCAAATATATTATTGTTTTAAAAATGTTTTTTTGAATAATAAACTTTGGTTTTTAAGACACTTTAGTTTTACAGAAAAATTGCATAGAAAGTACAAGGAGTTCCCATCCATTCCACTACACACATAGTTTTCCTTATTATGAATATCTTGTAATAGTGTCATGTATAATATTTTATTCAAACCTCTTAAACCTGTGGCATAGGTATTATTGATTCATTTAACAGAAATTGCTAACCAGAACACTTAAATAACTTGACCGAAGTCCCTAGAGCTGTTACTGCACAAAGACCATCGATTCTTCTGCCTGGCATGCTCAATAACTAATTTCTGAGACACTGAGTTTCAAATAGAGAAAGCATTCATTACTACATGTGTTGCAGGAGAGCAGATGGCCTAATGGCCCAAAATTTGTCTCCCTGAACTGCACTAATTCGGTAGTTTTATTAGAGAAAAATGGGCAGGTTTAGGATAATGAGCACCGTGGCCCCAGATGATGTAATTAGAGGGGATCTGATTACTGAGCCTGCGCAGATTGATTACAGGCTCAGCCACAGAACATATGAGAGAAAATGGCAGAATGAGGTCTAGGTGACTTGTAGGTTAAAGTCTAAGCTACTGTGCATGTCAGCTGGGTCCATTTTGGTTTGATCCAGTCTTGGTCACGGAGGTAATTTGGGACTTGGGGTGGGTTAGCTCTGGGTGAAGCCAAGACCCTTCATTAATAAGCATTAAGGGCTGTCTTTAGTGATTACAGACTCCAAAGTTGAAAAACTGGATATCTAGGTACAGATGAAGGTTAGTTACAAGGTTTTTACAATGACAGGGCAGAAGATATGGACTATACAGCCATTATCAGAGATCAAGGCAGCGGGATTACAAGTCAGAGATTTCAGGTATTTCCCTGGCTACTCTGATATGCCAGAAAGCAAAAAGGAATATATATATCAAAATCATCCCTTAAATTCTGATTTCTCAGTTACAGAGTCATGATTCAAATGCTGGCGTGCTGACTTTACTAGATTACATTTATTAGACTCTACTCTTCAACTGTATTGCCTGTGATTACTAAAGATAGGTTCACAAAGGAACCTATAAGGAAAATAATTTTCTCTTAGAAGGAAAATAAACCTTGTATTTTCTTTTTAATGTGTATTCTGTGAAAGCTGCAGAATTCAGAGATTTAAAAACAATTAAGTAACTTATGAAGATTAAATGGCCTAAATAATAATAAGATAAGACATTGAGTACTATCCTATTATAAAGAGCATACCCAAGTGTTTTTTTTTTTTTTTTTTTGTATAAAGAGTTTAGAATATAAGAACTGTACTTTTGGTGGTTAGTTTCCTAAGTAAAAATAAAATGTAAATGTAGACTTAAATGTAAGCCCATATTTCTCCAGGATATTTAGCCATATGTGCAACCCAATTACTTTAGCTACCTTGATATATGATGCTTATTAGCAAATATACATAATTCTGGCTGTCCAATGAAAACATTTGCCATAATGAAATCCATGTATTCCAGTAATTTAAACAGGTCTAAATATAAACACTTATGATATGATAATTTGAATAGATGCAGTAGTAATTTTCCCTTCCTTGTATGGAAGTTATTTCTCTCAATAAAGTCAGTTTATCCATGCATATAACTCTTGGGATTCTGCTATGCACTGAGCCATGCTCCAAGCTCTGTAGAGAATACAAAGCGTCACAAAGTCCCTGCATCACGGAATTTGCATTCTAGTGGGAAGCCAGACAATGAAAATTAAACAGATAAATTGGTAACTAAATGTCAGGTAGTGCTATGAAGTGCTGTGAAAAAGAGATAAAGCTGAGAAAGTGGTATGGGGACTAAGGAGATTACTTTACATAATGTGGACTGAGAAGTTCTCCTGGAGGTGAATTTGAGGAGAAATTTAATGAAGTGGGACAGACTCCATGTTCTAGTTTGCTAGCTGCCGGAATGCAATATACCAGAAACTGAACAGCTTTTAAAAAGGGGAATTTAATAAGTTGCTAGTTTACAGTTCTAAGGTCAAGAAAATGTCCCAATTAAATCAAGTCTATAGAAATGTCCAGTCTAAGGCATACAGGGAAAGATACTTTGATTCAAGAAGGCCGATGAAGTTCAGAGCTTGTCTCTCAAGTGGAAAGGCACATGGCGAGCACGGTCAGGGTTTCTCTCTCGGCTGGAAGGGCACAAGGGGAACCCTGCCATTATCTGCTAGCTTCCTTTCCAGCTCCCCAGGAGGCATTTTCCTTCTTCACCACGAAAGGTCGCTGGTTGGTGGACTCTCTGCTTTGTGGTTCTGCGGCATTCTCTGTTGTGGTTTTCTTGTGGCTCTGTCTTCCTCTCTGCTCTCTCCAAATCTCCCACTTTCTGCAAAATGTTTCCTCTTGTATAGGATTCCAGTAAACTAACCAAGACCCACCTAGAATGGGTGGAGACATATCTCCACCTAACCCAGTTTAACAGCCACTCTCGATTGAATCACATCTCCAGGGAGATAATCTAACTAAAGTTTCTAACATACAGTATTGAATAGGGATTAGAAGAAATGGCTGCCTTTACAAAATGGGATTAGGATTAAAACATGCTTTTCTAGGGGACATACATCCTTTCACAAGGCACACTCCATTAGACAGTACCTTGTGAAACCTTGCCGATAGAAGACCCTACAATACAAAAATATGTGAATCTCAGATTGAAGACACGGGAGACCCAGACTGTGATCATATCTTACCTCCATCAATAGTAATTTTAAAAGGCAACTTTAGGGAGACAATTAAAATGCACTCAAACTTCCATGAGTTCCCTGATAATAGTGTTCTAACAGTTCACTATTGTATTTTTGAGACCTTTTACAATAAATGTGAAGATATTATATTACACGATACCTTGCTAAGAGTTAATTAATAGAATGGATGTAACCTAATGATGGAAGCCACAAAATAAGTGAGACCCTGAAGTTGGACACCTTATGGAAAGAATTCACGTTAGAAATTTCAAGAGCTCTATAATTGATGGATTGCCAAAAAGGTTACATCTTTCTCGCTGGGGTCAATGCTAGGGGAGGCAACTCTGTAGCAAGGTTGTGAGAGTAAGGCCCCCAGCCAACGTTTTAGAATAGAAAAGAGGGTGGGCTGCAGTATAAGACCGGAGCAGACCCAATACTGGGACCTACTGGCTGATACTGCTGAATTCTTCTGTTTATGAGGCTTTTTTTTTTCAAAGTAGTAGTTTAAGATTTCTTAATGCTGAATCTTTATTGAATAGCAGTAAAGCAGAGGAGGAAGAAAAGGCGCAAAAGCAGTTGACAAAAGGAGAGATTTGTGTGTTTCTTGTAGTCACAGGTGGGATTCCTATAAATGCTTCTGTGAATGTGTCCGTGGGGCGGGCACATTGAGAGCTGGAGTCTCTGAGCAGACTGAGCAATTCCAGGGAGCTGCGGGGACATAGAAAACCATTAGCAACAGCTCATCTCCTTTCTCTAATGGAAGAATCTGCTGCTCTGCCACCCAGGGCAACTATTATCTGTGTGAGCGTTACTATATTTAATGGATATTTTGTGGTCTACATTTTTATTTGTCTTCTCAGCAACACTAAACGATGTTGAATATTTCCTCTTTCCTAAAAGGCTCTCCTCCTTTGGCTTCCATAGTGATGTACTCTGCCAGATTTCCCCCTTTCCAGATATTTTCCCTCAGTCTCCTTTGCCATATCATATTCCTCTCCCTATCTCGGAGATGTAGCTTCACATCTGTTCTTTGCACCCTTCTTTTCTCATGCCTTATGTTCTCCCTGGTAGATCTTATCTATTCCCATAGCTTCAGTTATCATTTCTTTCACTCTTTCTCTCTCTCTCTCCCTCTCTCTCTTTTTCTATCACTAGTCCATAATATATATGCAGAATTATCTACTCAAAATCTTCTCTTCGATGTCCCATAGATGCCTCAAATGAGCATGTCTAAAACTGATCTCATTATCTCTACTCCTCTGTTACAAACTTGACCCTCCTCTTTTGTTTCTTCACTTAATAAATTGTGTGCTGTCCACCTTATAGCCCAAACTAGCACCTACAGCAATATTCTTCACACATACTCTTCTTATTCCCAACATTCAACCAATCATAAAACCCTGGTGCTTCTATGTCCTTGGTATCTCTCAAATCTACTCATTCTTTGCATTCTCACTGGTCCTACCTTAGATAAATCTACTACCCTATCTCCCATGGCTTATTGCAACAGCCTTCTAAGCCCATGCCCAAGCCCTCCTTAATGTCCCTCCACAATCTATTCTCCGCATGTGATCTTTCTAAAATGCAGATTTGATCATGCCTTCAATTCTCTACTGTAGATACTTCTCAAGACAAAGAGCAGGCTCCTTGGAACATGCTGTACAAGATTTTTCATTAGCTGAACCCTGCCCACCTCCTTAGTCTTGTCTTTTACTCCATTATTATTGCCTCTGCCCTTTATGCTCCAGCACTTTTGCACTATCCCCTGTGTCCTTTGAACATAGTTATTTTAAGCTATTTTGGTGAAATATTCCTTGAATATCCTTCCCCTTGCTTAGGTTGCATGCTCCTCCTATGTGTTTGTACAATACCAGACAGCTCTTCTCTACTTCCTACCTACCACACTGAAACTATGTGCTTACTTGCTTACCTGTATCTCCCACTGAAATCTAAACTTTGGAGATCATGTTTTATCAACCATTTTGCCCTAGAACTTATAATATAGTTGGCACTATAAATATATACATTCAATTAATGAATTGTGATGAGTTCTGTGAATGTTAAAGATAAAACTATGTCCAAAAAGGCAGTGACTAACAGGTGTGCCAGTATTTTCTTGCCTTATTTTTTCTTTTATCTCCAGCGAGTTTTTCTTACTGTCTCTGTCCTCCATTTTCAGCTTTGATCCCAGTCTAGATCACAATATATTTTGCTTGGTGAAAGGGTGGAGATCTAGACTTCTTAATACTTTCAAATATTGCTGGAATCCCCAAACCTTATTGAGAGCCTATCTCTTTTGCCACTGTACTATCATGTTTTTCCTTTCCATTTAGTCTTTCCTTAATTTATTTGTAAAAGAGAAGAAGGTGGAGTGGTGCAGTTCTCAGACTGTTTCCTGAGTAAGTTTACTTGCCTACCCTCTTTGCCTACATATCCATAAAGGTGACAAATTACACACATTACTCTATATAAGTTAATTTTATCATTCAGAATTGCCATTTGACTGCTAAGTCAAGATGCCAAGATATTTTTATTTTATATTATTAGTTATTAGAGCTTTTAGCAACTTGTGCTGTCTATTTCATCTTGGGGCCACTTAATAATACTTGGCTTCTGCCTTTGTCAGGGCCCTAGGCCTGTGTTTAGATTTGTAAGGTAATAAGTTCAAGGAAAACTCAGCTGAGGTCTTTGTACTCAAATCACTCTGCTTCAATGTTTATACTTTATATTAAACATGTCTATAATATTATACATTTTATACTTTTACACTTTTGCAAGATTTTGTTGACAAGGCATGCCATGTCTGTACCCTTGAAAGTGGTACTTATTTCCTCCAATGTAGAATAAGTAGACTTTCTATAACATCTTAATATATGTAATTAGTTTTGATACATTAAAATTCATCCCTTAATTGAACAAATAAATATTTGGAAACTGTGGGTCTCATAGTGATTATAATCCTTTTATTTTTGTGATAAAACCTTTCCAACAGAAATGAAGGATGTCAAATTCAGTTTATAAACTAGGCAAACATTATCTGCTAAAGGTCTATAATATTTCAAAGTATAGCTGTATCAGAGTAATGCTGCACACAGTGTACTCATTTTAAATTTGTAATCCTCCACATCGGCATTAGATTTCTTCCTCTTTATTACATTCTCATGTAATATAAATAGAGATGACCTCAATATCTCCTGTTTTTATAAATAAAATATTTCACATTGTAACTGAGAAGTTTGGATTTAACAAATGATTATGATTATTAATCATTACATAGATTTTTTTAAAATTTTCTAGTATATTAGAATAGCCAGAGGGAAATACCTCTGAATTTCCAGAGGTATTTGATCTTTGATCTTTGATAATGCTTATAAGACATTACAATCATTAGCCTTTATGTTATGATTATAAAAACCTTGTGACTGGCCCCCATTTTTACCCCCAAACCTGTCATTTAACTTTTGAGTCTTATAATCACAAAACATAGGCCCTAATATTTATTAATGAAAGGACTTGAGTCATCCCAGAATTAACCCATCCCAATTTTTAAGCTATCTTGCTAGACAAAGCTGAATCTAATGAAAATTGGCCAACCTGAGATGTGCAGTAGGCTAAACTTAAACCCACAAGTGACCTATTCCTCATTATAATAGTAAAAATCACACCAATCATCATATTACGGTCACCATTTCCTTTCATATGTTCTGTGACTAAGCATGGAATCTATCTGCGCACGCTCAATAATATCACCTCTAATTGCATCATATAGTGCCATTGTCCTCATTATCTCAAACTCTACCCATCTTTTGATATTATAGAACTATCATTTGTAGTTAGGAAGACAAATTTTGGGGCCAATAGGCTGTTTGATCTCATGCTTTGTGCATAGTAATAAACTCTTTCTTTCTTTGAAACTCCAGTACTGTAGATTGGCTGTTACGTATGTCGGGCAGAGATGCATTTGTTCACTATCAAACTTATCTACAAGAACATGGTTCCTATATTTTGCATGTACAATCTAGAATAAAATGGAACAAGTCTTTCTTGGGTTTATTGTCAGAACATTTGTATTAAGCTATTTTTAAGGGTTTTCTGGGGCACTGCCTTTCTGTTTCTCAAGAATAGACCCTCCAAGTTCTTCTCTAAGGTCTTCTGCTCAGCCTCCTTGACATCTGTCATTCTATCAGCTCCTGGAAAGGTCCCTTCTTTGCTTTGGAGAATTCTCCTGCATGTATGGCCATTGTTGTTGGTACCACTCAGGTCTCTGGGTGGTGGTGGGAGGATGGGTAGTGGGGAGGAGGAAGGCTTTTTTTTATACTACCTCATCTCAGATTTTCACTTCTGGGATGGTTGGGTAAGCTCTGACTGGACCCACAGATGACAATTTTAAACATTTAACAAACATTCAACAATGACTTCATGGCCCTGGTAATGAAAAAAAAGTAAGCAGTTTCTGGTATCTGGAAGAAGGGAAGAGCTTGGAGCAAGTTACCCATTTTACATGGCTTTTGGCCAGAGGACAGGATGAAGTTGATGCTGTACTGGGTGGCTAAACCCTGATGAAAAACCAGCAAGCTTTCTGGTCTTATGAATCAGAAGATTCATAAAGAAAGCTACTGGAAACTGAACAGATGGGAAGGGGGTTCCAGAAAACAGAGAGAAGATACTCCAAATCTGTATATAAATTCCTCCCAAATCTGGATGATCCACAAAACATGTGCATGACACCTATTCAAAAGCTGCTCAGCTAAAAGAACTGACCTGGTATTTGACCTGTGGTTTGAAGTTCAGGTTCAACCAAGTAAAATTCTTTTTTTTTTTTTTTTTTTTACATGGGCAGGCACCGGGAAACGAACCAAGTAAAATTCTTGATAAAACAAACAAAAATCCTCTTCAGAAGACTAGAACAGAATCTAAAGTCTCCACAATATAAGACTTCAATGCCCTGAATAAATACAAAATTATTCAACATATTTAGAATTCACTACCAAAGATTTAAAAACAGCTATTATTACTATGCTCAATGATGTAAAGCAAAATATGTTCACAATGAATGAAAAGATAGGAATTTTTGGGAAAGACATAGAAAATATTAAAAAGAACCATATGGAAATTGTAGGACAGAAAAGTAAAATATCTCAAAAATCACCAGATGAACTTAATAGCAGAATAAAGATGACAAAGGAAAGATTCAGTAAATTTGAAGATGTTGATAGAAATTATTCAATGTGAAGAACAACAAGGAAAACATTTAATGAAAGGAGTCACAGATACCTCTGAGTTAATCTGAAATGTCTTGCAAATGTGTAATTCAAGTTCCAAAAGATAGGAGAGAGAAAGAATGGGAATAAAAAAATAATGGCTTAAAATTTTCCCAAATTTACACATTCCAGAATCTCAGCAAAATGCAGGATAAATAAGAAGGAAACCATCCTGAGCATATCATACACTGATGAAAATTAAAGTTAAGTAGAAAACATTGAAATCAGCAATGGAAAAATGTACACTACAACTAAAAGAACAATGATTTAAATGGCTGCTGATATTTTAGCAGAAACTATGGAAGACAGTTCAGATGAGAGTGGAGAAACATCTTAAATTACTGAACAAAAAAGAAAAATGAAATGAACAACCCAAAGGCCATATTCAGTGAAAATATCTTTAAGAATGTAATAGAAATAAAGGAGTTTTCAGATTAACCCCCCCCACTTAACTGATACATATATATATATATTTTTTCCACTAGATTTGAACAATATGAAATACTAAAATAAGTTCATCAAATTGAACACTGGGAAATTTTCATGGCCTTAAAACTGTAAATTTGTAAATTAATAAATCCCCATAGTAAAAGCAAATCCATTTTCTGGTATTTTGCATTCCAGAAGCTTTAGCAAACTGAAACTTTACTTCACCAAAAATTAAAGGTAATGGAAGGAAATTAGAACATAGAGAATAATTTACAACTCCTTCATAGTTTCATACTTGTCCTAGACCAAGGGTTGATTAACTATGACTTGTGAATCAACTCTGTCCAGCAGCATGGTTTTGTAAATAAAGCTTTATTGGAACATAGCCATGTTGATGTGCTTACATATTGTCCATGGCTGTTTTCACACGACTATGATAAAATTGAGCAGATGGGACAGAGACCATAAGGAAAACCTGAAATATTTACTACCTGTTCTAGTAAATTCTTTGCAGAAAAAGTTTGCTCACCCTGTTCTAGAGTCCTTGTATGAGCCTGGCTTTTGAGTCTATCTTCATACTAATGTGGATTAGTGGGTGTCTCCATGGCTTAGAGCCTAGACAGCAAGTTTTATTGTGGCTTCAAAGAAAGGCCCACCTGTCACATCCTCATTTCATACCCCTGTATTGACCTGTTCCTATAATAACCCAAATGAGGGTCTTCTTTCCCTTGAAGAGAAGCTAATCCTTCACACTTGGAACATGTATGTCCCTATAGAATTGGAAGAATGGCCACATAATGATTTCACAATAGAATACGACCTAAAGTTCAGTTTATTTGGGTTGAATAACACTACACTAGTTTATCAAAACTCAGCCAAGATGGGTTTGCTTGAAACTCAGTCTAGTCTATTTTCAGTCTCTCTTCATCAAGGGTTCAAAAGCGTTGATTTCAAGGCTCACTCAGGGTTAGTTTGTCACAGATAAGATAGCGTATACTTGGACTTACAAAGACATATTTATTTATCTTCACTTTACAGAAATTTACTCTTTAAATGTGTTCACAAATGAAGTTACGTAAGTGGTCCTTTAACTACATCTTAAAGGAAGCCGTGCAATGGTTCTCAGCTAGGCTCGGATGCACAGCTGACTCCTTGGTAAGTTTGCTGTGCTGCTCAGTCCCAAGGAGCTATTTTCTCATGTGTAGATGGGGTGACTATCTCGTGCTGCTCTGATTATATTATACAACATTGAACATTTCTCAGGAGACTCTGGTGGTCATTTTTACTGCCCAGCCACCCTTGCTGCCTCAAACATGAACCTGGGTTTTTAATCTGTTTATTTGTCCTTTTTCACACACCTGGTATGGATACATGGGTCCAAAAATAAACTGTGTGTACCTTTAAGGAGAAGGACACATTATTGCACACATTCCTTGAATTCCATTACCATGAAGGAGATTTAAGCCTACCACAACTTAGCAGAACCAGCTTCACCCATTCATCTTTGTATCCTTGGAAAACGGCAAAAGTACATTCATTAGGAACACCTCATTATTTTTTTCTTTTGATTCTTAGGGAGTAGATAATCACATTAAAATCTTTTTCAGTTCATGGCACTTTCTCATCATCAGTCCAGGTCAGGCCCTATGATGTTTTATTTTATTTTCATTTTTCCATAGACCAGCATCCTAATATATGTGATACATATCCTTGGCTATGAATGAATTCTTATAAAATGTATATTGTTTTTGTATATATATGTTTTACATTTTCAGTGTCATTATGCTGTAGAACTTTCGTTTTCAAAATAGTGTTAACTGTTTTGTTAACATGTGTTAAAAGATCTATCCATAGGCCTTATATGCATTTAGTGGCATTTTCTCTAATTATTGCATAATATCATATGGTACATGTCCACTATATTTACTTCTAACATTCCTACTTATGAATATGTAAGGATGACCTCAAAACAGTATCATGATCAATAACCTTGTTCAATTCTTTTAGGTATATAGCCCACAGTAGGATTTTTGGGTCATCAGATTGACACAAAATTGCTCTCCAGTTGGGTTCCCATTGGGAATATATGAATTTTCCCAATTCTGAGTCTCTAAATTTTGCTGTCTGTTGGCATAAATTTGTATCTTATTATTATTTTAATTTATTTTTCTCTGATTTCTAGTGAGCTAAGAATACCTACATATTGAATGTTTGTTTCTCATTCAGTAAGTTGCCAATTTGTATAATTTGTTTATTTTGCTTTTGCAATTCTTGCCTTTTTCTTTTCCATTTGTAAGAGTTCCTTATATATTTCAGATGCTAATCCTCTGTCAATTTTAGATATTTGAAAATATATTCTATTAATCTATCCTTCAAATATTACCTGTATATGTGGTGTGTTTGGTTGAATTGAAAAACTGAATTATAATGTTGATAAGAAGTGTTGGGAGCATAAATCTTCGTCTTTTTCCTGATCTTAAGGGAAAAGCATACGGTCTTTTGCCATTAGGTATGATGTTAGCTGTGGGTTTTTCATAGAAGCCCTTTATCAGGTTGAGAAATTAATCTTTTAGACCTGATTTGTTGAAAGTTTTTACCATGAAAGGTATTGGATTTTGTCAAATGGTTTTATAAGTCCATTGGGATGACTAGGTCTCTTGTGTTTCCATTCTCTATTTAATTACTTTCTGCTCTAATATTTATAATTTCCTTCCATTTGCTTGCTTTGACTTGCTCTTCTTTTTCTAGTGTCTCAAGGTGGAATGTTAGGTTATTCTTTTGAGATTTTTCTTCTTTGTTTAAAATAGCAGTTACAGCTGTAAATTTCCTACTACACATTGCTTTAGCTGTATTGCATCAATTTTGATGTATCTTCATTTTCATGCATCTTCATGTATTTTTTATTTCTCTTTTGATATCTTCTTTGACCAGCTAGTTATTTAGGAGAGTATTGTTTAATATCCACATATTTGTGAGATTCTCAATTTTCCCTGTTACTGGTTTTCAGTTCTATTCCATTGTGATCAGAGGACATGGCAATGTATTTGTATTATTTCTGTCTTAAATTTATTAAGATTTCTTTGTGGCGTAGCATATGGTCTAATCTGGAAAATGTTCCATATGTACTTGAGAAATATATATAATCTGTTGTGTTGGGTGAATTGTTATATAGATGTGTGTTAGGTCTAGTTGCTTTATGGTGTTATTCAAGTCTTAATTTCATTGTTGATCTTACATCTAGTGCTTCTACCCATTATTGAAAGTAGGTTTCTTAGTTTGTCAGGGTTGCTATAACAGATGCCGTAATGTCTATACTGGTTGGTATAGACAACAGGAATTTATTGCCTCACAATTTTGGAGGCTAGGAATCCAAAATCAAGGTTATCAGGAGGCCATGCATTCACCGAAATCTGTTGCATTCTCGTGGTGGCTCAATCTCTGCCTCCATCTAATGTGATCCATCTCTTTCTGTCTCTTTCTGTGGCTTTTACTTCCATGTCCAAATTCCCTTTGCTCATAAGGACTCCAGGCATGTTGGAATATTCAATTTGGCCTCATTTTAGCAGGATTGTTGAAAATCTTATTTATAAATGAGTCCACACCCACAAGGGCAGGGGTTATGACTTGTAGGGGATACAATTCAATCCTCAACAGTGGGGTATTAAAATCTCCACCTATGACAGTCAAGTTGTTTATTTCTTCCTTCTTTTCTGTCAGATTTTGCTTCATTTATTTTGATTCTCTTGTACTAGGTGCAAGATAAGGTGTTACTCCTTATCTGGTAACATTTTATTCATATCCTATATTTGATGTCAACTTTTTCATAACATCTTTCCTTACTTCTTTATTCATGATTTCCTTTAGTTCTGTGAATATGTTTATAATGACTACTTTAAAATCTTTTTCTGATAAATTTGGTGTCTGGTCTTTCTTCTAGGTAGTTTCTGTGGCCTGCTCCCCACCCTACTCCAGTGTTTGGGTCATGTTTTCCCGTTCCTTTAGCTACTTCATCATTTGTTGTTAGAAACTAGACATTTTAACTAATATATTATAGCAAATCTCGGAACTGGCCCTTCCCTCTTGGCTTTCTCATTGTTATTTGCTTATTTATTTGTTTAGTGGATGACTGGATAATTTTGGTGGAGTATATTCCCTACTCACCCCCATCTTGGCACCCTCTCCCCATATGCAATATTCAGCCTCTGATGTCGCTCTTCAGGAAGGCAAAGCTTTAGGTATCCCCACAGTCACTCTGGGACGACAATGGTTTTGGTAGGGCTCTCTTTCTGTCCCAGCTGTTAAGCCCCACAAATTGCCAGTTGATTGCTTTGTTGTTTTAAGCAATGCCGTGAGCATAAATTGCACTACAATTTTGGTGTGTTGAATTATGTACTCCAGAAAAGCATATTCTTTATCTCGATTCATTACTATGGCTATGAACCCATTGTTAATAGGACTTTTTGAAGATATAATTTTAGTTAAGGTGTGGTCAGCTGAATAGGGGTGATTAATCTTATTCTGGAGGATCGATAGAAAAGGCCACTGGAGAATGCTTTCAGGGAGAAAAAGCTAGAAGTCAGCTGAAACCAAGAAGAGGAAGGAGAGGATAGTACCATGTGATAGAAAAGCCAAGGAAACCCAAGGACAACCAGCAGCCAGCTCCAGAATGCCACAGTCTTTAAAGACAAATTGTTGCTTTGCTGATGCCTCCCTTTGGACTTCTTGCCTCAAAACCATTACTAACTGATCCCCAATGTTTAAGCCTACATATTTTATGGTATTTATTTCAGCAGTCAAGAAACTAAGACAAGAACTAATCCAACAAATTTTGGCTCATTTGAAGCAATGCTTACCAAGGTTAGTGGGCGATTTTTGTTCTGATCACAGGAGCGCCCCTACCACTGTTGTTTCCCTGTTCTTCATGCAAAATAGCCAGCCTACGTTCTGGGCTTATTATTCATTAAATCGATGAATGGCCTCCCAATTGCCTTTCACCATAACCTCCAATGTTCAATGTTGTGTCTTTAGTTTTGAACTTCTCCATGTTTTTTCACAAATGAAGTCAGGCCCTATGGGAAGGGATTAGAGGTATCAAGTTTTTTTGCCATATTCTCCCACCCGTCTTTCAAATTTGTATTTTAATAGGATTTTATTTAATTGTATTTATATTTAGTGTAATTATATATTACTGGATTTAAATATACCATTTTGCATATTATTTCCTATTTATCTTTTTAACCTCTTTTCTTGCTTTCTTTTAGATTGAAATCTTTTTAGTCTATTATTGACTGTTAATTATTCCTTTTTTATTTTATTATTTTAATGATTACTTAAGGATGTAATATATATATTTAACTTTTCACTCGCAACTTTACAATAATACTTCACATGTAATCTAATACCTTTCAGTTTCCTTCCTTTGTGCTATAGTTGTTATATATTTTACCTCTACATATGTTATGAAATTCAAATACATTGTTTTTATTTTTTATTTAATTGTCAATTATGTTTAAAGAAAATTAAAAACAAGAAAAGAAAGTTTTTATATTTGCTACACATTTACAATTTTTATTTCTTTGGATAGAATCGAGTTGCTGCCTGGTATCATTTTGTTTCCACACAAATAACTTCCTTTTATATTTTTTGTATTGCAGTTCTGCCAGATGTGTGTTTTCATCATTTGTTAGTCCAAGAATATTCTTTCTTCTCGATATAGAATTTCAGTTTGACGATTTCTTCTAATAGCAATTTAAAATTTTTATTCCATTGTTTCTGGCTTATATATTGTCTGATGAGAAGTCAATATTAATTCTTACCTTTATTTCTTTCTACAGAATGCTTTGTCTACCCTTTCTGTTTTTAAGAATTTCTCTTTAGAACTGTTTTTTATAAATTTAATTATGACGTGTATTTAAGTTTTTGTGTCTATTCATTTTCAGTTTGTCAAGCTTTTTAGATATATAGGCTTAAATTTTAATGTTTGTACTTCATTGCTTCAAATATTTTTCCTGTCCCCTTCCTTCTGTTCCTTCTGGGATTTCAATTATGAGTGATTACTCATGTGTTAGAATACTTAATTTTTCTCCCATGAAAAATTAATCCTTTTTTTTTCTGTGCTTCAACTTGGATAGATTCTATTACTAATTTGCTTTTATTCCATTTAGTGAAATTTTCATTCAAGTAGTTTATTTGTCATCTCTGAAATTCCATTTGGTTCTTTTCAATATCTTCTACAATATTCTATTTACTTACCATATATACTATAATTGCAATAATGTCATTTTCTATTACTTTCATTTTCTCTCTCATTTCCTGGCTATGGGTCACATTTTCCTGCTTTTTGCTCTGTCTTGTAATATTTATTATGCTGGAAATTGTGACTATTGAATTGATGAATGTTTGAATTCTGCTGTCTTCTTGTAAATGGTGTTGGGCTTTAGCAAGCAATTAAGTTTGGCAGACAAGTAAGTTAATCGGTAAAGTGTACTAAGGTGAGATGCTAGATACCAGACCCTGGGTGTGTTATGTCAGGTGATATTAAGGAGCAAGAAGAGGCTAGGGAGACAAATCTCAGAGCAGAGAGCCTCAGACATTCCAGCCTGGACTCAACCACCTCCACTTGTTATTTGCCCCATCACACGACCCTGCACTTAAAGGAGCATTGATGTACTTTTGTCCTAGGTGGAATTCACCTGGCATCAGAGGTATTAAGAGAGGCAGGGTGACGAGAGTGAAATCCAAGGGAATAGAAGATCTGCTTAAACCTCCTTTTATTGTCTCCCCTTTCCCCAATTTGGCTTATGGGTCCTCTGATATTATTCCATTGAATGCAGACAGCGATGGGTGTGTCTTCAATTTCCTGCCTTGCTGTGGCTAAGTTGATCAACCCAAAAAACGTTTGAGAGGTAAAAGGAGCAAAAATACAAAACTTTATTCCCTTATTTTATACTCTGGACTTTTGTTCTGTTTCTTCTAGTCAACTTCTGCCAACGACACCCCATGCTACCTTTTGTCTCCCTGGGGATTTATTCAAGTTTTCGTGTTAGCTTATCAGCCCCACTAATGTTTATCATAGTCTAGGCAATCTGCAGGTTTAGATTCAGGAAAAGGAGTCAGTAGTCTCAGTCAATTACTTTCTGCAGTGTTCACACATTAGGGTGGACCCCTGATCCCTACCTCCTTGTGTTCACATCTTTGCATAATCTCTTCCCCTTCAGTATGGATGGAACCTGTGACTTGCTTCTAACTGATAAAAGGTTGCAAAAGTGATGGGATATCAGGGGTGCAAGGAGAGTTCAGTGGTAGAATTCTCGTCTGTCATGCAGGAGACCCGGGTCCGATTCTTGGTCCATGCACTTCCCCAAAACAAACAAACAAACGAAAAAATCAAATGGTGCTGCAATAAGGGGATATTCACATGGAAAAATAATGAAATGTGGCCCCACCATACATGATACAAAAAAGAAAAAAGTGATGGGATATCACGTTCATGATTACATTGCATATGTAAGATTCTGTCTTGGTTCTTAGCTTTTAAGAAGCAAGCCACTGTGTATTCTGTAAATACAAGGAAATGAATCATTACAACCACACCAGTGGGGAAGCAAATCCTACCCTACTTGAGCCTCCAGATAAAAATCCACCCCTGGCCAACACTTCTATTACAGTTTCATGAAATCCTAATCAGAGGACCAAGCTAAATCGTGCCTGGACTTCTGACCCACAGATGTTTTGAGACAATAAATGTGTGTTGTGTTAGGATTTATGGTAATTTAGAGTAATTGTCTCATTACAGTAATAGAGAATTAATGTACCTTATTAGAAATTTTATCCTTTTTTTTAAAAGAGTGTTCTGTTCTATAAACTAAGCTTTATTGTTGATTCTTTGTTGTGTTCCCTTCATAACACTTTTAATTTTAGACAATAAAGGACATGCTTTATTGCACTCTAAAAATGGGCCAAATCCAGGCCCGCTTTAAAATCACTTACAAATTCCATTTATTTACATAAAATTAACCCTCGGGTTTTCAGAGAACCCAGGATTTATAAAAAAATAACTACTACAGCAGCAATC
The DNA here is from genome assembly GCA_004026745.1 of Myrmecophaga tridactyla. Classification (NCBI taxonomy): domain Eukaryota; kingdom Metazoa; phylum Chordata; class Mammalia; order Pilosa; family Myrmecophagidae; genus Myrmecophaga; species Myrmecophaga tridactyla. The sequence continues at coordinate 34,952 of PVIY010009359.1, read as the reverse complement.
TTAAGAAGATCTGTAATTAAGTGTGTCAGCTTTGGATTCAGGAAGATCTATCTCAGTTCTCCTAATTGTTTATTCTGTGCCCTTATACATGTCACTTACTTTCTCTAAATTTTCCTATCAGTTGAGTCTTACTACAGTGCATGCCATTCAGCAAGTGCTCCATGAGAGGAAATTAAAATGCTCTTATAAAACAAGTGATTTGTGGAAGAATCTTGTGCATCTTTGGTATCCATTTTTACATTTCCACATGTCAGTTATAATTTAAAAACAAATAATGCCTTTGATAGCCATCTTCTTTCAACTATAAAACTAATCAACTCATCATTCTACTGGAATTGAATATTAGCAACATTTTATGAGTTTAATTGTGCCTACATTTATATACATATCACTGTTTGATATTGTGATATTTTGAGTTATAGTTCCTCAATAGTTAATTAATATTGAGTGTTTATCTTCTAATTTAAATGTTATGCCAAGTATATAGTGGCAATTCTACTGAATATCAATGAAAACAGTGCTAAAATATATAGCAATAGTTATGACTGTAATAATTGTCCGGAAAAAAGAGGAAACGCTGTGGGTTGGATGATTAGGGAAAAGTAAGACTTCATGGATGAGACAGGAATAGAAACAGGTCTTTAAGATAAGTAGGACTTGGACGGAAGGCGAAGGAAGAAATGAATATCCCAGGAGAGGAAGTGGGCGAACCCAGCTGAAGCAGAAAGCATATGTTGAGGAGGAGAGATGAAATTTGGTTGGATATACAGTCAGTTTTTGGACTACAGAGGGATTTGAAAGAAGACAAGAGGTTGTAGTCTAAGCACAGTCCTTGGAGACAGAGATAGGTTCAAATCCGACTTCTACAGCATGTGGCATCTGGTAGGCAGAGCAACGGTTCCCTAAAGATGCCCACATCTTAGTCTGCAGAAATGGTGCATATGTTAACGTTTATGGCAAAGGAGACTTTACGGATGTATTAAATTAAGTTTCTTCAGATGAGGAGATTGTCCTGGATTATGGAGGTGGGCCTAATGCAGTTACATGGATCTTCATAAGGGAAAGAGGGAGGGAGGCAGGAGTCAGAGAAGGAAGCAGAGGTTGGAGGAATGTGATTTCTGGCATTAAAGATGGAAGAGGGCCATGAGTCAAGGAATGTGGGCAGCCTTTAAAAGCTAGAAAAGGCAAGGAACAGATTCTTCCCTAGAGCCTCCAGCCCTGCCAACACCTTGATTTCAGCCCATCAGACTTCTGACTTCTAGAACTGTAAGTTAATAAATTTGCATTGTTTTAGCCACTAAGTTTGCGGTAATTTGTTACAAAAGCAAATAAAAAACTAATATTTATGAGCGCTGTGATTGCTTCTTGGCAAGTTGTAATCCTCTCTGCCTCTTTTGAACTACTAAAAGAGACTAATAATATCTATCTTGTAGGGTTATTTTGAAAATTAAGGGAAATAGATGGAAAAGAACATAGTTCAATCCCTGCCACAAAGTAAAAATCTCAAAAATATTGATCTCCTTTTGTTCTCCTCCTATATTAAGAAGTGAAGCATCATTATGGAGTTCTAGTCAGGGTAAATGACATTATCAAAAAATGCTTTGCAAAAATACACTTTGCAGTAGTTGCAGAAGGACCCTGGAAACAGGCAGTGGAACAGCAAGGCGCTGCTGTGAGGACCTAGGTACGTGTGGACGAGGTATAGGGCTAATGTGATGATAATGTGAATAGAAAGGAAAGGAAAAGGTCCAAGAGACATTCCAGAGCCAGTGGCAAACATTGGATGTAGGGGACAAAGAAAGACAAGAGCCAAAGATAGCTCTTAGCAAATGTGTCCCTACCAGGATTAAATTTAAAAGTGCTGTTTAAGCTCCTGGGATCTAGGAAGTAGATTAGCACTAATGCAGTCCATTGCCATTTTGACTTTCAGGTAATGTGATAAGCCTCTGCTCTCGGGGCTCTGGACTGTTATCCTCTATATCATTCGATTCTTCTCTAATAAATCTTGACTGTCTCACTGCATATCAATCTGGTCTGATAACGGGCAGTATTTTTTTCTCTTTCAGCTGCAATGACACATTTATTATTGCAATCAGGGTCAAAAAGGGCAGTATTTTTTAAAATGTGATGACCCAATAGGTGTCATGAAATCAACTTGGTGATTTGGAAACAGCATTTTAAAAATATAATAGGACAAGATAGAAGAAAAGTGAAAATATGAATATGTCATATGTAGCAAGGGTTAGAAATACTTGTATGTGTGTATGTGTGTCTGTGTTGGATTGCAGTGCAAAATATTATTTCTTCAAAATGTTTGAAAAACCTGGAGTTAATGTGTAAGCCTACCCATATGCTTTTTACACTACAAGAAGCACAGACTGTGGGGGCCATGGGGAGATCATAAGTTCCTTTCATTCTTCACTGCCAGAGATCAATTTCAGGCTAATATAAGAATAATATCCATTTCAATTCTTTATTAGTGGACTTTTATAAGGCAAATCCACTAAGGCTACGTTAGTCAACTATGACCTTAGATGATCTACCTTCTCTTCATAAATAATAGCCATTTATTTAACACCTGTTTGAAAGATGCTTATTTACATGGATGATTGGTTTATCTTTGGCAGGCTCCCCAGGCTTTTCATGTACATCTGTAAATCACTGTAGTCCCCAAATCAGCTAATTCTATCGACATCCACACTTGATTTTATGATGCCTTTATGATGGCTAATCCATACTTCATTTACAAAGAACATTGGTAAAGACACCAGTAGCCAAAATCACATAAATTTAGTAAGGTCTTAAATTGTCTGAAGGGTGGGAAAATTTCTTTAGCTCATTAGGAATGATCACCAAAAATAGGTATTCAGAAGTACATTTATATTATATACCAAACTTTAGAGTGCCTAGTATTTTTCCATAAATCTTTGGTTCTTACTTTATGGAATAACAGAAAGTTTCTGAAATCAACAACATTGGATCCTAATTGTAATCACTTAAAGAGAAATTAATGATCGTATGAAATTTCCTTTTTTCTTAAGACAAAATAATGTGAAAAAATTAATATATGATAAGATGCCATTTGAGTAAGGATTGGGCAGGATGCTTTGCAGATTCTCACAAACAAATGTTTGATGAAGTGTCAAATTCAGTTTTTTAAACTGCAAGATAGACTGCAATGATATAAAATAAGGTCTAATTTTAAGAATTACTCAATACTTAGCTTAAGCAAATATAAACAATCTTCACAGTAAAACGATATTAGGTGATGCCCTGAACAACTTTTACTTATTTCACAATCACATTCCTAACCAGGTTACGGGAGACAATTTGTTACTTTATAAATTATCATTGCTTTATAACTATGGAGAAATTTCCTATTAAAGACACTGCTTGAATTTTTGATCACACATGTTGTGGGATTTTTTTTTCTCATTTCATGGGACTTAGTGTTACCAGTCTCTAACTTTTCACTTTGACCAGATTTCAAAACAAATCAACAGACACATGGGACACTGGTTATTTTGAGCTAGTGTTGGATAAATGAATATTCTAGGGGATTCTGACATTGTGCCAAATGTCTGTAAGAGCCATGGATTTTAAGAAACTTTGAGATTTGCCAAGATGTGCATTTTTGATAGTGTTATCCATCACTACATTCAAAGAACTTGTCTACGGAGGGGTTGCTAGAGAGCAGTCAAATATTTTACACTGCACAAATTATATCCTTAGGTGCCTGAATATGGATTGACTTATTCTCAAGCCCTAAAAACTAAACACAGCTGAGAGCTAAATCCTGTGACAAATGAAAGTTCTGTACAAAGATCACAGACAGCATGTAGCAAATGGAATTTCTAAAAACCACACCAACCTCTAATATGCACCTGATAAATGGTCATATGAAAGTGTAATTTGAAAAAAAGAAGAATTTAGTGTTGTTGCTTCAGTATTGAAAGAATCACTTAAAGAACAAAATGTGGTATTTACATTAGAAGCAAAAAAGATTAATGCATTGAATTTAGTGTTCAATGTAAAGACAATTTTTTGGGGGGAGGGATAAATGGTGAAACAGCATAAAGTTAATGCATTGAGCTGTTGCATGTGAGATTCTTAATGAAAAAAAAATTGCATTTTATGAGATAACATATTTTAGGTTTCCTTTAAGGAAAGACAAATGTTTATGGATTAAACAAGAAAAGTATAGTCGAACAGTGGTGCTCTTTTAGTTATATTTTTAAAAGTCCCTTGAAATGGAATTTAAAAATAACTTATTGTAAATTATAACACACTTTATTGAATAATAATTTGTATTATACAAATGGTATATTAAGTAAGGTCTTTTTCTAAAATTTATTTATTAATTAAAAAAAATTTAACAAATGTAACAAAACATTAACATAATCAGTAATTCACAATATCATCACTTAGTTGCATAGTCATCATTTCTTAGAACATTTGCATCAATTCAGAAAAAGAAATAAAAAGACAACAGAAAAAGAAAATGACAACAGAGAGAAAAAAAATTATACATACCATACCCCTTACCCCTCGCTTTCATTTATCACTAGCATTTCAAACTAAATTTATTTTAGCATTTATTCCCCCTATTATTTATTTTTATTCCATATGTTCTACTCACCTGTTGACATGGTAGATAAAAGGAGCATCAGACACAAGGTTTTCATAATCACACAGTCGCATTGTGAAAGCTATATCATTGTTCAGTCATCATCAAGAAATGTGGCTACTGGAACACAGCTCTGCATTTTCAGGCAGTTCCCTCCAGCTTCTCCATTACATCTTGAATAACAAGATGACGTCTACTCAATGTGTAAGAATAACCTCCAGGATAACCTCTCGACTCTGTTTGGAACTCTCAGCCATTGACACTTCATCTCAATTCACTCTTCCCCCTTTTGGTCGAAAAGTTTTTCTCAATCCCTTGATGCTAAATTTCAGCTCATTCTAGGGTTTTTCTCAATCCCTTGATGCTGAGTCTCAGCTCATTCTAGGATTTCTGTCCCACGCTGCCAGGAAGGTCCACACCCCTGGGAGTCATGTCCCACGGAGACAGGGGGAGGGTGGTGAGATTGCTTGTTGCGTTGGCTGGAGAGAGAAGCCACATCTGAGCAACAAAAGAGGCTCTCTTGGGGGTGACTCTTATGTCTAAATTTTAAGTAGACTTGACCTATCCTTTGTGGGGTTAAGTTTCATATGAACAAACCCCAAGACTGGGGGCTCAGCCTATAGCTTTGGTTGTCCACACTGCTTGTGAGAATATCAAGAATTCAACTTGGGGAAGTTGAATTTCTCCCCAGTCTCACCATTTCCCAAAGGGGGCTTTGCAAATACTTTTCCACTCACTGATCGAATCACTTTGGGATTCATTGGGGCATCACTCTGGACAAACCAGCAAAATCTCATGTCCTACCTGAGATTCCAAGTACTTATGGTGTTCAGTCAAACTATCTACACGAGTTATTTAGGAAATGCACTAGTCAAAATATAAATTTTGTACCAAATAAACATTTTTTGCTTTAGGTCTCACACATAAGGTGACATTTTAAAATATTGATTACCATATATTTTCAGGACCCTGCAGTAATGACATTGCTTTCTTCTTCCTCATGCAAAAACATTTTAAAAATTTGTACATTTAGTCACTATTATTATATACTCTAGGCATTCCTAGATTATACCATCTCAGTCTTTATCTTCTATCTTTCTTTCTGATTTCATTTATGGGCCCAGCCCTCCTCCCTCTATCATTCTCACATGCAGCTTCATTCAGTATTTTAACATAATTATATTACAGTTAGGTAGTATTGTGCTGTCCATTTCTGAGTTTTTGTATTCAGTCCTGTTCCACGGTCTGTATCCCTTCAGCTCTAATTACCCAATATCTTACCCTATTTCTATCTCCTGATGATCTCTGTTACCAACGAAATATTCCGTTTATTCACTAATGTCAGTTCATATCAGTGAGACCATACAGTATTTTTCCTTTTGTTTTTGGCCAGTCTCACTCAGCATAATGTTCTCAAGGTCCATCCAGGTTGTTACATACTTCATGACTTTATTCTGTCTTAAAGCTGCATAATATTCCATCGTATGTATATACCACAGTTTGTTTAGCCACTCGTCTGTTGATGGACATTTTGGCTGTTTCCATCTCTTTGCATTTGTAAATAATGCTGCTATAAACTTTGGTGTGCAAATGTCCATTTGTGTCTTTGCCCTTATGTCCTTTGAGTAGATACCTAGCAATGGTATTGCCGGGTCATATGACAATTCTATATTCAGGTTTTTGAGGAACCGCTAAACTGCCTTCCACAGCGGTTGCACCATTGGACATTTCCACCAACAGTGAATAAGTGCGCCTCTTTCTCCACATCCTCTCCAGCACTTGTCATTTTCTGTTTTGTTGATAATGGCCATTCTGGTGGGTGTGAGATGATATCTCATTGCGGTTTTGATTTGCATTTCTCTAATGGCCAGGGTAAGGTCTTTTTTTTTAGTAGTCATTTGAGTTATCCAAGCTGCTCAAATTTTAAAGGGTTATCATTATGACTAATTTCCAAAAAACTAATATCAAATTCGTTATCCAGCTGAGGTGATATTATTATTAAGCATTCTATTAATAATAATATGATCATATTTACTCTTCAGATTTTTCATTGTTTAGGCATGGCCACTATTTCTAATAGAGAGAACATATAATTAATTTGGAATCATAATATAAAGTGATTCAATTGAAATTAAAGGCTAAATGGGTGCACAGAAGGAATTATATTTCAAAATGTCAAATAAGATTCAATACATAGATGTGCAATTTAGTTTTCCTCTATGCCTTCTCATTTTATTCTTTTTATTCATTAATTCATTCGTTCAGCTCATCAGAGATACAATCAAGAATAAGAGCCAAGAACTATCCTTACCTTTCTTCATTTAGTCTATTTTTGATATCACCTTATCTTTCCTTCCACAGTGTAAATTCCTTGAGACTGCTGCATGTAGCATTTTTTTAAGTTCACCAATTGTTCTTTTATTTTTTATTGCACACATGCTACATGTTTCATTTAAAAAATTACTATAGTGTTTAGTACAGAATCTTGCAATGTTCAATGAATATGTAAGTAAAAAAAAAATTCACAGTTGAAAGTAGCCATAGAGATCATGCACTCTAATGGCTTACTTCTCCAGATGACAAAGCAGTCAGACAACTTATCCAAGATCCACAGTTAGTGACACAGGCAGGGCTAGGAATGCCTGGCTCTTAACTTCCAGTCAGGGCTTTTTACACTGTCAGGCTCTACCACTTCTTGAAAGATTATAGAGAGTTTCAAGAATAAAATAAAACCAATTTGTTACATCAGAAATATCTTATATACTTATCTATCAGAAATATTATAAATATTATATTATTATATTGAAATATGAATACTTCGTATAATTAATTAAATAGGATATAATGCACAGAATACAGTGGTGGGAGTTAGGGAGCGTAGGATGATGTAGAAGATAATGAACAAGTCTGATTATATGAAAAATAAAATCTAAGATAAAGGGATTTACTATAAATCTTATAAAGAAGCAATGAAAAAACTAGTATAGAAATTTGAGAAAATGGTGAAGAAAGAAAATGTAGATAATGTGGATTATATGTCTCCAACAGAAGTGGAATGGTTGATAAGGGCCAAAGGGTTTGAGAATCAACTTTCTGAATTGAAGTAGGTGCTTGATGATGCAATTTTTTTTTATAAAGAGAATTCTGTGAGAATGCTTATGTCTATAAAATTTTGATTACTATATGATAATTGTAATTGAATTTTAGTAGTCAAAGTAATACTTTTTCATATGGTAAATATAATGATTTTAGGGAATAGATTGAGGTAGTCTAGGATATGGCTATAATATTTAAAATGAAGAAAAACAAGAAAGATGGTCATTTTAAATTTATAAATGCAATAGGTCAACATGACAACTTGAATTTCTAATCTTCGCATTTCCCCAATTGTATACTTTCATTTTCATGCCTGCTCACAGAATTCATGGTGAATTTAATCTACAGTTAACACTTAGGATAACGGATGTGAAAAGTGACATTTTTGACACATGGTTATATTGTCGCATATTTGGGGAGCAAACCCAGATTGCTTTACTTTAAGCCCATTGTTCATTTTCTTGGTTCATCCCTAAGAAGAGAGCCATTTTGAAGTAACCTTATTCAGATGCTTTACTCTATAGATTAAGTTGTGGATTGGTCAGGCATCCAGAAACAGTATTATTGTCAGCAGCAATCAACATAATATAGATAAGAAGTTGTTCAGGAAAGCCACGGTAGTACTCAGAAAACACTGGAAACCATAACCAAGACCTTAGCTGCCTGTAGCATTAATTGAGGGGGGGGGGTTGAAAGATTGCCTGAAACCACACAAAATGCCACCTTTGCCACCTGCTGAAACCAATTGCTAGAGGGGCAATAGTGGCTTCACTTCCCCTCAACTTCCACTCTTCATGCAGTTACCTCTTTGGGTAGGGTCTGAACTGAAGTCCTACTTCGGTTTGTTAACCCCAGCAAAACTACAATCAAGTAGCACACTAATTGTCCTTTATAAATAAGTTCATATGACACTGTCATGCACTGAGAGAATTCAAGGAGATTCATCAGAGCCCATGCCCAGTGCCCTCAGTACCTCAGAGTCTGGCTGACACACAATATTAATATAAGCTGAGATATCTACCATGTTACATTATAATCATACTTCTCTAATGACATATTTATATTATGCAATATCATTCCCTCAGGATAAGACTAGTCTTAAAACACAGGTCTTCTCTAAAAGAAAAATGACTATGGTATATTTTTCTCTTTCAAATTTCACTCTGACTAGATTGTCTAGTTCAGTTACTGTGTTAGCTGTCTTCAGGAACACTTTTCTAAAAGTGTTTTAAATATTAGGAAAAGTATTAAAAGTTTCTTTTGACATTATCATGCACCTAGAGGATTCAAGGAGACTCATCAGAGTCCATGGTTTTAATATGGTTTAAACATGGTTATAACATGCTATTTGTTATAATAGTTATCAGTATAACTCATATCAAAGTTTAGGCTAGCTCAAGGACTAAAATCATTGCTCAATCTTCAAACATGATTACTGAATTTATGTATGACTTGGGTCTAATTTGGATTTGGTAGAAGAACAACTATGATTTCCAAAATTCTTTTTTGGCAGTATCATAAGATTTATAAACATATCTAACTACTTTTAACTCCTGAAGAAACCTTCTTTAAAAATTCTCATATCCACAGGAATCTTATTTTAATCTGTTTATCCTATTACTATTGTAATAAATAAAATTAAATAATATCTTTTGTGACTTCCTTCTACATTTTCAAAGGACACTGATTTTTTCTTACCTTCCTTTTGTTAGAGGAAAGCATGAAAAGAACTTATGCAACTCTGGTGGACTGCATTTGATGAACTGTATTAAATTGTGTTAATACCAGTCAATATTATGTTCTTGCTTTGTTTCAACGTGGAAACAGTTAAATGACTCATTCAACAGATCCTTATTGGACAAATACATGTGCCAAACTGGGAACATTTCAACTAGGTCCTCATTTAAACATTTATTTATAGATTCTGTCCATAAGCTCATAAAGAAATAATCTAAATAAGTATTCTAATGATATACAAATATATTAGATACAGTTATATAAGAAGGATAGAATGACATTGAGTTTTAACAACTTGTTGTAAGAAATGAAAACTAAAATTTTCAAACTATACCAATTCCTAAAATTAGCATTAAGTTGGCATATGCCTTTCCTCACAATAGAATCCCATCCAATATTAAGTGTTCGTTCAAATACATATTTGAGATTCTGAAGAGGTTCTATCTCAAGAATAGTAAATCAAGTTTTGCATTTCACAACACACAGCCCAGTAGGTCTAATTCATCCTAACGTATAGATTAGGATTTTTGATGAGAAATTTAAATTGTGTCTTATGGATATTACGTTTTTCTACCCTCGGCTAATGTATTGCACTTCAATGCATAACTTATTAACGTATTAAGAACAGGCACTTTATATTCCACGTTGTTTTTAGACCTAGAAGTTTTCTAAGGATCGTCTGTACTCAATATATGCTTATTGTTGATAAGCAATAAACATATTGTTTTCAATAACTTCCTTAAAACTATTAAAAACTGATGTATATGGATTTCAAAATGCTTTTGGCTAAATCATCAACAATAACAATGAATTGTTAATAATGATAATAAATGTACTTTGTGCTTAGATCCTTTACATCTATTATTTAAAATCCTTACCACAATCTTTCTGGAGAGGTGTTACTAAGTCTCTAAGAAGCCAAAGCTAAGAAATACACAGTACTTACCCAAGATCACAGTTACTCTTTTTCTCTCCTTTTGAATATTTTAAGTTAATACTTGAATATTAACAAATGCAAAATAGTAAAATGACGTGCTAGAATATTAACTTGCATTTTATGTAAATAAAATTCTCATATTTTAAGATTTTAATATCAATTGCAAAACTGATGTCCCTTAAAATCTTATTTTACAACAAAGCAATTAAATCCAGAGAATATTTCTTCATCTTCTTTCAGCTTTCTCTTTCAGAAAGCAGCGACAAGGAAATACCGCTGGAATGTAGTCGCCCATCGTGATTGATCTCCCCTTTCCTTCAGGTTATTTATTTTGCTTTTCTATCTTTGTTCTATCAGAAAACATGCTCCTTTTCAGCCAGACGGGGTGACTAGGCAAAACACTGATTATAACAGAGGCTTCCATCACCGGCACTATTGACTTTCCTGAATGTATATTCCAGTCAGATTCTCTGGCTAAATTGGAAAAAAACACCTTCACTTTATTTTAAGTGAACAGATACCACTGAAATCTGATAATTAAAATTATAAATTGTGAAATAAATGCAGGACAGAGTTCAAGAAATTAATACTGTTTGGCCAAGATGAAATAATGGTGACATAAGGGCTGAATTTGAAAAATTAGAGTGATCATTTTCCTTGGGATATAAACTCAAAATACTTTTTTCTCAGGGTCTAGTTTTAGAAATAGCTAATTTGTCAGAACCACTCATTATGTAATCAGCCACTCGTTATCTAATTCTGTACTTCTCATGGAAACAAGAGTTTCAGAAAGAATTTATTTATTTATTTATTGGCATGGGTAGGCTCCGGGAATGCAACCTCGGTCTCTGGCATGGCAGGAGAGAATTCTGCCATGGAGCCACCGTTGCCCTGCCCTCAGAAAGATTTTAAAGCTGAATTTGACAGGTTTAAAAGGTGAACTATGGTCTCTCCCCAACCTCTTTCCCCATGGTTTTAGTAAATGACACCACTGCCCCCACCTCCATGTTGTGCAAACAAGAAAACTAGAAATCATTGTAGACATTTGATGCATCATTTCTTCACCAACTCCACCTTATATCCAGCCATCACCAAATCCTATAGATTTTATTTCTGAAACTTTTACCAAATCCATGTAGTTTTCTCCATCTACCTTCAACCCTGGTATAAAGTTACCATAATTTCTCATCTGAACTACTAGAGAACCCTCTCAGGCGCTTATGTATATATTCCACTACCACTCAAATCACCACTGCCCTAAAACGATCTTTTCCAAACAGCGACATGATCACATATATTCCTGTCACCTTTCTCACCATTGGTTTCCCATTGCTCTGAAACATTAGAGTGTTAGAAATTGCCCTTTAGATAATATCTTTGGAAATTTATATAGAAATATTTGATTTGTAGGCCGCACTAGATCATATTTTCCAAAAATGATCGCACCAGTATCCTTCATTCCACATGTTCTTACAATGCAGCTGTGACACTTATCTCATCAAGAAGTGGAGTGTATGTTCCTTCTTCTTGAATCTAAGTGGGCTTGTGACTGCAGGATAAGTGATGCTATAGGATTTGGAAAGTTAAGTCATATGATGTGATGCAGTATCCACTTGGTGCTCTTGGAATGTCCTTGGAACTTAGCCACCATGTTTTGAGGAAGCCCAAGTATACACAAAGGGAGGCCAATTGAACATTTTCTGACCCAGAGCCCCAGCTGAAGTCTCACCTTATAGAAAAAACCAACCACTAGACAAAATGTGCAGATGAACTTTCAGATGATTCTAATTCCCAGGCATTAAATCATTCTTAGCTTTCAAGTCTTCCTAACTAAGGTCTGAGACATTGTGACATTAAGAGCTCTTTCTGAACTCTGAATACGCAGAATTTGTGAGCCTCATAATGTGATTGCTATTTTATGCTATTAAGTTTGTAGTTCTTTATTATACAAGCTCCCCTTGTGGCCCATCCATAGATTCTGCATTAAATATCTCTAACAGAGATCGAGGCTAGGGTAAATGTACAAGGCAAGTCTCATCTTGCTGGAATGATTGAGATTGGTTCTAGAAAACTATGCAACTTTGGTTTTATGTTGCTGAGCCAAAAATTTCTTTGGTGTAAATCATGTAGCTGGAGTAGGTGACCTTTAAATCCCTTCAGACCTTAGATGATGTTATTTTATGATTCATCCTTATTGGCCCCATTGACTGTTCTGATTTCACTGGTCAGTTGCACCACCCTTATTTCACTCGAGTTATGTCCAGTTGGCCTAAGATTTAATCCCCAGAAACTGTAATCATAAATTTATCTTCTGATTTCCTTTGCTTAATTTGGAAAAGGTTTAGTAAATGAAAAATTCTATTTCCAGGGAATGAAGAACAATGGCAAATAACTTATTTTGTACGCACATACATAATTCTAATGACAAGGAACAAGAGAAGAATTGTCTTTTGGCCAACACATTGCATTTTTCCAATTCAGAGTCTTCTTTAGCTAGTAAATGTCAATGTTTTCTTCTTCTCAACATCACTTTTTTCAATAGTAAAAGACTTCCGTTATAAAAAAAAAAAATCTTTATCCAAGTGTACATTTGGAATGAGCAAAATCTTCTCTACTTAGAAGGGGTCTTATGTAATAAATCAGCATGCACAGATATTTTCAGAACTGCTAAGAGCAACTTGTGACCTTGAACATATCATGTACTTTCCAGGATTTATGAAAAAATTTGGAGGCATATTTCTCATTGAACTTCAAATTTATGTTTATGCAATACAAAACAGCTAGCTGATCACCAGGCTATGCACTCCTAAATGTTGATTTTCCAAATATAGAGTTGTTTGATATTGGGAAAGAAGAAGTTCAGACTTTATTTTAAAATTTCAAGGTTTATTATGGAGACGGAATCCAAATCTCTGAAGAAGATGAGAAATAGAATTTAAAGATTTTCTGAGAAGAGAGTTAAATTCTTATAAGTGAATCAGCAAACTCGGTAGTCTGCCTAAATTTTCTCAACCTGATACTTGGTTTAGCCTCAAGCATATGCCAGCCAACTGGCTACTAACTGGGCTTATTATATGCCCAATTGCCTTCCTGCCTTGCCCCCTTCCCTATCTAGGTTGAAATTTCCATCATTAGTGACATACGTCGGATCAGTGTATTACCTCTGGGAGGTCTTCATGAAATATCCCTGTGCAGCCTACCCCTGCCTACCCTCTCCCACTGAGGCAGGACAGATCAGTTTATTAGTGAGGAGATGTTTCTGAGAGTAGCCCATATGCTCCAATATCAGTAAGAAGAGAAAGATGCTATATCTAGCATCTCTCCTCCTGTCTCCACAAAACACAAAGCAAAACAAAACAGACAAAACAAAACACCAAGGCCGAGTGTTCCCAAAAGCTGAAACAAGCTTAAAGACATTGAGCACAAAGATATCACCAACACCAGAGCAGTGGGGATACCAAGGTTATAAATCATCTCCTTTACGTTTTTACTATCGCCAGTGCGAGGGTGAGGGGGCCCCCAAATTATCATCTTTCTTCCCCAATACGGGGAGTCCTGGTTTGGTACATGGGAGAAAGAGGTCTGTGTTTTCTCTCTGACTGAATCATCCATCCATGTTTTTCTCTCTGGACAGCATTGCTAGTTCCCACTCCGATGCAATGGCTGGCTTGTCATGTATGAATATATTATCACTTTAAAAGAAAAAGGAGGGATACATTTGAAAGTCCGAGTCTAATATCTAGCAGCATCCTTCTAAATTAGCTCATTCTCTAAAATTAGGGGAATTTATTCCCCCCCCCACAAAATATGCTTTCTGAGAAATCAAATATACCAAATGTTAGAGGGATTATGGATCTATGGGAACACATACTTTAGTTGGTCAAGTGGTAAAATCATTTGGGAAAAGCAAGTTGGTGCTCTCTCGTAAAGTAAATAAGCAGCAAGTCCATTCTTAGGTATTCACACTAGACCAGCTACAACTTGCATAGCCTGCATTCACCAGGTGACACAGATAACAATTTTCAGAGTAGCTCCTTTAGGATTTCTGAAAAATAAGTAACAACCCAGATGCCAACAGGAGTAGAGCGTCTGGTCTAGTCTTGCGAAGCACTATAGTATAAAACAGTGAAAATAAACCGCCTCTACTCCAAGAGCAGTGTGGCTGGACCTTAGAAACATAATATTAGAAAGCAGACAAGTCCCTAAAAACTATTTATGGTATGATACCTTTTTTTTTAAAGCTCATAAACTAAACACTATGTTATTTAAGCATACAGGCATTTTTGACAGAAACATTAAAAAGCTAGGGCATGTGTGGTGGTTTGGAATTGTAAGAACTACAGAAAATCATATTCTTAAACTAATCTGTTCCTGGGGATGTGAACTTACTGGAAGTAGGACCTTTTGATAAGGTAATTTCAGTTTAGGTGTGGCCCATGGTGAGTCTTGACCCTCTTACTGGAGTTTTTTATAAGAGAATGAATTTCAGACAAAGAGAGGGAAGTTAATGGAAGCAAGAAGCTGAAATCAACAATGCCCCAAAGAGAAAGGAGAGATAAGAAGATCCATCAACTGCCTTGTCATGTGACAGGGGAACAGGATGGCCAGCACCCAGTCTTTGTGAATTGATGATGCTTTGATTTGGACATTCTCACAGTCTCAACTGTAACTAGTAAATTCCCATTGTTCAAAGCCAACCCATTTCATGGTATCTGCTTTAAGAAGTCTAGCAAACTAAAACAGCATGTTAATTATAAAACTTTGGATATTGGTTAACTTAAGGCTGGGTGAAGGAGTCAGAGATATGGTCCTTTGGAGGCACTCCCAAGTGGAGGCTTATTATGATGTTGTAATTCTTGGAATGGGGAAAAGGGATCATTGGTGTTCATTATATCTTTGTGCTTTATTAATTACAGAAAGGTCACATATTCTTTGATATGTGTCAGATATCATATTAGAGTTCATAGCAACATTATTCACAATAGTCAAAAGATAGATGCAACCCAGGTGTCCATCAACGGATGAATGGATAAACAAAATGTGGTATAGCCGTACAATGGAATATTATTCACTCATAAAAAGGAATGAAGTTCCGGTATATGCTACAACATGGATGAACCTTGAAAACATTACTTTGAGTAAAATAAGCTAGACACATAAGGAAGAATATTGTATGATTTCTCTTGGATGAATTATCTAGAATAAGCAAATTCATAGAGACAGACAGTAGGGTAGATGTTACAAGGGCCTGGTGGGAAGGAAGAATAGGGAGTTACTGCATAGCGGATAAAGAATTTCTGTTTGAGATGACAGTCTTGGTGATGGATTGTGGCGATGGTAGTAAAACACTGTGAATGCAATTAATACCACTGATCTGTATAATAAAAAATAATTAAAATGTGAAATTGATATATATCAGTTTTCCAGGGCTGCTATGATGAATACCACAGACTGCTTGGCTTAAGCAACAGTCATTTATGGTCTCACAGTTCTGGAGGCTAAAAGTCCAAAACCAAGGGGAAGGCAGGTCATTCTTCCCCCAAAGTCTGCAGAGTTCTGCTGACAATCCAGAACAATCTCTGCCTCTGTTCCATGAAGGTCAGTCTTCTTCTGTCTGTGCCTCAATTCTCCTGCTATTGTGTCCAATTTCCTCTGCTCAGGAAGTCTCCATTCATATTGCCTTGAGGCTCACCCTGATTTAGTTTGGCCTCATTTTAAGAGGATCTTTGAAGATCCAGTTTATGAATGAGTTCACACCCCTAAGACCTAGAGTTAGGACTTGAACATATCTTTGTGATTGGGGGACGTAGTTCAATCCACAACAATATATGTTGCCACAGTAAAAGAATATATACATTAAAGAACTAAAAGAGAAAGAAAAAAACTTAAGGATTATCTTCTTTCCTTTCTTTCCATATATAATCAAGGAAAAAGAAATAAATAGCTGTGCGGCCCAGAGAAAATCTGATTCTTAGATAAATTGGGGTTGTGTCTCTCTTGAACCTCTTCCTGGCTTGCACACAATGCTTTCTTCACAGGAAGCATCCACGTGAAACCTCTCTATCAACCCCAAACATGAAGCTCACATCCAAAAGCACAAGGGAGGTTTTTCAGCTGCCATAAGCTGCCCCTAGAGAATCCACTCGGCTGTGTGCTTGTCGATTGTGTCATAGCTCAACTTGAGTCTCAACGAGATAAGGTCTTCAGGCAGAATATTCCCAGCTGCTGTGGTCAGACAGCAGCAGGTTCTTATCTGAGGACAGCAGGGCCATGCAGTATGTTGTGGTGGGGCAGTGGTGGGGGGCAGGGGGGGAGCATGTGGTCTCTGTACACAGTAGCAGGGTCTAATAGACAGCAATTAGCACTAAGAGAATGGAGATGAACGGGGCATATACATAACCTTCATAAAAATGTCACAGAGATGAAGACTTGCACACCATATGGCCCATGCCGGGGCTCTCTCAGGGATGGCCTTTTATTTTACATGAGTCCAAGTGACAACTTTTTAAAAGTGAAGCCTTTCCACTGCTGTGTCTTCCCAGCCAGCCCTGTCTAAGGAAGTCAGGAGGGGAAGGTAGTTTAAGCAATGTTGAATGCAAAGCAAAGTGCACAAGGCTCAACATTTTGTGGTTTCTTCTGCTCTGGGTTTCTGGGCCAGTTGATTCATCTGCTTCATGAGTTCATGGTTAACGAGGTGCCCTGCCTCCTTAATAGTTTCTGTTCATTTTAGTGTTGCTGTTCTAAACCTATGGCTAGTTCAGAAATTTCCTCACCCGTTTTCAAAAACTATACGTTCAAATGCTAGGTGTTCTTTGTTCTTAGCCAAGACAGAAGATTACACTGGATCATTTAAACAGAAAAGAAATTGTCAAAGGGTTTAGTGTTTGAAATATCTTTGGGTGGCTGGATAATTAGGTCCTGGAAAGAGGTTGGTACTAAGAAAAAGAGGGAGCAAAACCACAGAGAGATTCCAGTTACAGCAATGGTCCATGGCCAGCACAGCCACTGCTGATGACCACGCTATCACAGGGAGCTGGGTACATTTCAGGTCCCCGCATAGAAAACTGAGGGTAGAGCTACCAGCACCACAGCATGGATAAAAAATTGACCTTGCATCTTTTGAGACATAGTTTCTGATTCAAAGTCATAAGGCTATTATTCAATTACATATACCATGTGCCAAAAATGTGCCTGACATGGTTCTAGGTGCTTAATATCTATTAGCAAAGGAAACAAAGGTTTCTGCCCTCTTAGAAAGTATATTCTCATGGAAGTGGGAAGGGTGAGCCATTTGTCTATTATTATGTCTATTACTATACAAGAGCTAGAGCAAATAAGTACATTATATTATATGGTGGAAGGTGATAAAGTGCCACAGGAAAGAAAGAGAGCAGAGGGAAGATGGTAAAGAGGGACAGGGGGGCCTTTGTGGGTGGCATTTTAAAAATAAGGTGGTCAGGGAAGTCTCAAGAAAAGAAGAAAAGGTGACATTGGAGAAAGGATTTGGAGGAGTCTGGTAATGGGCGATCTGGTGGTCATTGTGGAAAATATAATCCGACACATGGATGGTGAATGTCAGAGGGCACAGTGACAAAGCTTCCAGGGATTGGAAAGGTTGGGAGAGGGAGACAGAATAAGGACGTGTAGACCCTTACAGGTAATAAAATGCAAGAGATAAGGTGTTACATGGGAGCCCATGGCTTTTTTTGGTGATTGATATAAATAGGAATAAAGGGCTTAATGAGAGAAGTCCTGGATTCAAGGTGGTAGAGAATGGGTGTCTTCAGCTTCCTGTCAGTGGAAATGAGGAAATTTGAAGGTAGTTGGGTCTTAGTCCTTAGGACCTATTGCAGGACTAAGGTCCTTATTTTGGCCCCTGAAGCAGTGGTGAAAGGCTCAAGAAGACATAGCTGCAGACCTAGTGCACTTATTGGAGGAGAGGTAGGTTTACTCAAGGTGTTTGGGGTCTGCCTTGACACCCGTTATTGGAATTGGGATTTTGGAGAAGCTGAAGGTTAGTTATTCCCAATGTATGGGCCTTCTCTTGACACTTGATGATGAGGTAGAATTATCTCCTGGCCACATCTAGGCCAGGTGCCTAACCCTATTCACAAAATAAGCTGGTAAATAGAATATCTGACCTATGTAGTTGGAAAATTCCCCAAACATGAGACAGCTATTCAGAAATTCAGCTGGGCCACCACACAAAAAGAAGGGGAGTGCTGTTCAATAATTCTTTAGCTCAGTCTTTTTTCTAAGATAATGAACGTGTGGTGTCCTTTAATATACAGACTTCCCTTCCATCAATTTCTTTTCTTCTTAATTTCTGTGTTGACAAGTGCAGGCCATGTGACCTCTGGAGTTCCTACAGTTTGGACTGTGCTGTCTGCACACTCATGGTGCAGTTCAGTATGTGCTTCTGTCCCCTGGATTTCTTGCAAATTGGCAGCTGATTCCAGGGCCTTGATTTGACTTAACTTCCATCTTCTTTTGCACAGGTGGTGATTAGCATGAGAAACCACATCATATCTAGCTCTATCTTTTTGTGAGATATTAGCTATGTGCATAGATCACTTAATTCATTTGGGTTACAATTCCACAAAATTCAATTTTTTTTAATTACACGGTTTATTTTTATTTACTAAATTTTTAAACTTGTTTCAAAATAAACTTTATTTTTTAGAACAGATTTATATTTATAGAAAAATCAAGCACATGGTGCAGAGTTCCCATATGCCCTTTCCTGTCCCTGGCTCTCTTTCCCCTACCCACATCCAGTTTCCTCTATTATTAACACCTTATATTCATGGCTTAGTTTCCTTGGCTGCTGAAGCAAATACCATGAAATGGGTTGAGTTAAACAATGGAAATTTACTTGTTTATGGTTTTGAGTTAGGGAAAAATCCAAATCAGGGCATCATCCAGGTAACACTTTCTCCCCAAGGACTACGGTGTTTGGGGACTGGCTGCTGGCAACCCTCGGTCTTTGGTTTGTCACATGGCAAGGCACATGGTTGCAAGTCTTGTTCTCTCCCAGCTTCCCTTAATGTTCAGCTTCTGGATGCTCCCACTGTGGCTTTCCTTCTCTGTCAGAATTTCATTCTTCCTATTAAGCACTCTAGTAATGGGACTAAAACCCATCCTGATTTAGGGGGGCCACACCTTAACTGAGACGGCCTCATCAAAATGTCCTTCTGACAATGGGTTTACACCACCAGGAATGGATTACATTTAAGAGCATGCTTTTCTGGGGTGCAAACATTTGACTTCAAACCACCACCACAATTACTATGATGCATTTGTTACAATTAATGAACCAGTATTGATATATCATTATTAACTAAAGTCCATACTTCATTCACATGTCCTTGTTTTATACTTAATGTCTTTGTTCTGTTTCAGGATCCCTCCCAGGAGACCACATTCCATGTAGTGGTTGTGACAGTTTCTCAAACGTTCCTTGTTTTGATAATCTTGACAGCTTTGAGGAGTACTGGTCAGATATTTAGTAGAATGGCTTTGTATTGGGATTTGCCTGATGCTTTTCTCAGAATTAGGTTGTGGTTATGGGTTTGAGGGAAGAAGATCACACAGGTAAAGTGCATTTTCATGGAATCATATCAAGGGTACGTATTATCAACGTGACATCGTCGTTGATATTGACCTTGAACTCCTGGCTGCAGTGGTGTTTACCAGGCTCCTCATTGCAAGTTTACTCTCCCCAGTCCCTCCCCCCATTTCATAAGTGGTGCTCGTTGGAAGGAAATCACTGTGCACAGCCCACACTGATGGAATGCGCAGATCTGTTCCACCTCCTTGAAGGCAGGGTATCTACGTGAATGTTTTTAATTTTTTGCACTGATTTGTTTCTTTCCTCATTTATTTAAAATCAGTATGGACTCACAGTTATTTATTTTATACTTTGTTATAATACTTTGCTACTTACTTATTTTGTTGCTCAAATTGATAAAGCCTTGGCTCTTGGGAGCTCTTTCATTGGGTACCTATGTCCCTTTGTCATTCCACCATCATTGTGGGGTTTTGTTTTTTTTTTTTTGAGCGTTTCCTTTATTTATGGTACCACAAGATGTTCCAGGCTCACCGTATATATTTCCTAGAATCATCTATTTCTCCAAGGAGCTCTGGTTCCTTTTATTGGAGAAAACGATTAGAAACCAGGAATAGGCATGCTTATTACTACTGAGCTGTCTCAGCAGACAGAGCTGCACACAACCCCCTCCATAAACACACACATCTATGTTTATTTATATATTTATCTATCTGCATGCATATTAAAATCCATGAGTTCATACTGACCTTCTGATTCCAGAAGTTTCTTTTCAGATTTCTCCTTTTCCTTGTTATCCTCATTCTCCCACAGTGAGAAATCTGAATGTCATTATTTATATACAGTGTATTCACCTACTTGTTCAATCCTAATTTATATGTATAATACTTAACTTTTTTGTCTTTTGCCCTATAGCAGCCAGTGAAAATACTATCTTTTCAAACTTACTTGGGTGAGTCCTTTCTTCTCCAACCCCTGGGTGTGATGATTTTAATCATTTATAATATAGTGTTGTTCATTAATTAATGTTGTATTCATTTTGGGTCTTCCCCACACCCTGATTGATCTAAACGATTTATTTGGAGGATGTGTGAAAAGCATTACTATGATTCTAAGAGCCAAATGTAAAAAAGTTCAGTATGGAGGAGCATAGCTCTCTTCTCATCCCACTTAACCTGTTTTCACTCCTTCCTCCTTTCCACTGCTCTCCTACCCACCACCTTAGGCTTTAGTTTCTGCTATTTTATATATCTTTTGCATAAATGAGCAAATACATGTGTATTTTCTTATATCCCCCCTTTTTAAACAAGAAAGATAGCATATTATAAATACTCTTTTGTACTTTGTTATTGCTTTTTTGCTTATCAGTAAAACCTTGAAATCACTCCAATCATTTCATAGAGGTCCTCCATCTTCATTTCTTTTTATTTTACAGCTGCATAGAATTTTTATTCTTTGGATGCCTTGGAATTTATTCAATAACTCCTTCTATGTTTGGACATTTAGTTTGTTTCCTACACTTTGTGGTTGCAACTAATTCTGTAACAAATGACATAATTTGTACATAATTTTATACTTTAGAGCTGTAATTGCTGGATCAAAAGATGAGTACATAAGTAGTTCTGTAGATTTGCCAAATTTCTCTTTGTAACTTTTGCATTCCATCAGCGATATTTCAGGATCCCTGTTTCCCTCTAGCATCATAACAGAATATGCTGTCCTTTTTTTTTAACTTTGCCAATTTGATAGGTGAGAAATTGTATCTCAGTCTTGCTTTAATTTGCATTTCTCTAATTATGAGTGAGGCTGAACTTTTTTTTTCACGTTTGAGGGCCATTCTATTTTTGAATCTACTAATCATGTCTTTTCCTTATTTTTGCTTTAGGTTTTGTCCTTCACATTTTTTTATATGTTAGGAATGTTAACCCTTTTTCTGCAGTGTATACACGGAATATTTTTTCTACGTTTGTCAATCATCTTTTGACTTTGCGTATGGTGATATTTTTATCACACAATTAAAAAATTATGTAGCCAATTTATCAGTCTTTTATAGCTTCTGAATTTTGACTCATATTAAGAAAGCCTTCCCTTATCCTAAGGTCAAAGAATTCACCCCAGTTTTCATCTAGGACTTAAATGGTTTCAGTATTTTACATTTAGGAATCTAAATCCATTTGAAGTTTATTCTTATGTATGGATCTCATTTTATCTTTTTTTCCAAATGGCTATCCAGTTGTCCATCTTAATTCCCGTGACTTGGGTGCCTCATTCATCATAACTAAATTTCCAGTTATATTTGACTTTATTTCTAAACACAATTCCACTTATTAATTTGTATATTCCTACACAATAACACAAGGCTTTACATATAGAGACTTTTACTATGCTTTAGTGTCGGGGAGGGTTCCTTATAGTTGTTCTTTCTTCAGTGTCCTCTTTGCAACACTTGCATGTCTACTTTCCCATTTAAACTTTAGAATTGACATGTCTAACTCCATAAATTAGCTTGTCGGTATTTTGTTGGTGATTTCATTGGATTTATAAATTAACTAAGGGAGAACCGTCATTATAACATTAGGTTATCACATCCAAGTGCAGAAGTCTTCCTTCCTATTTGTTCAAGACACTTTTGTGCTTTTCCTCGTAAAGGTCTTATGCATTTCTTTGAAGTTATTCCTAAATAGTTAATCTCTTTTGTCATTATCATAAATAGAGTTTTTGCTACCTTCATGTCTTCTAATTGTTTATGTTTGTGTATGTTGAGGCTATTTATTTTTGTATGTTAATTTTATATCCTGCTACCTTACTAATTTTTTTGAGTCATTTACATCGTTGATTCTGTGGGCTTTTCAGGTATGCTACATACAAATGGAGAGAGTTTTGTTTTTTCTTTATCAATTCTTGCGCTTTTTATTGAATTCATTTGCTTTGGCACATATCTCTAGTATAATGTTGAACAGTAGATGAGACAGTCTCATACTGGCTGCTTTGTGGAAGTGCCTTTAGTGTTCTGCCATTAAATAAGGTACTAGTTTTAGAAATAAGGTAAATATATTTTATCATTATAAGCAATCATGTCTTGATTCCTGTTTCCTGGAGTCTTTAGTCATGAATGAGTGTTACATTTTGTTAAAGACTTTTTGAGCATCCATGGAAATAATCATAAAAATTTCCCCTGAGATCTATAGTATGGTTATTATACTGATGAATTTCCTAATACTGAACAAATCTTGCATCCCTGGAATAAATCCCACTCGGTAATGAAATATTATTTTCTGAATGTGTAATTGTGTTCGGTTAGTTACTGCTTTATTCAGTATTTTTGCGTTGTGTCCTTGAATGACATTGATCTGTACTTTCTTTGTATTGTTTTTTCCTGATTCAAGTATCTGTGCTATAATGGCTTAATAAAAGGAGTTAGGAAGATTTTCTTTAAGAATATCATGCAGCATTTCCTGGTCATTGGAAGTCTAGTAGAATTCCCCTTTAAAATCATCTGGGTCTGGAACTTATTTTGTGGGGTAGTTCCTTGATAACTTCCTCTATGTCTCTTCTGGAAATTGGTCTGTTTAAGTTCTTAAAATCAAATTGAATCAATATGGGTAATAAGAATTTCCCCAGGAAATCTCTTAAAATCATTTAAGAGATTGGAGGACTTCAGACTGTAATAGAGAATGTGATAAAGCATTCCAACTCTATTTATAAATGAAAAGGCTAGGAGAAATATGTAATGACCTATGTACCTTTGGAAATGAGTGAAGTTTGTAAAACCAAAAGGGAAAAAATGTGTATAATCCTGTACTCTTATTCATAAGGTTGCATCTCATAGAGGTATATGTTAAAAATTCTGATACTGCTGAACATGGATACTGGAAATGGCAATCACATAAATGGTGTGTGGATGATAAGATCAAGATTTCTCATTGTTGAAGTGGAAATCCAAAGAGAAACAAGCGAAGGCGACTAGAATAATATAGTTTGGAATCAAGTTGGAGACATCAGTATGAACTCACGTTTAGCTTAATATAGACACAGATGATTTTATATAATGCATTCAAAGATATGTACATACAAAAAATAATACACACCCATACATTCCCTTGCTTTGTTCGTAAGAGAGCCTAAAAGCAATGACATATCAGTAACACCTTGGTTTCTAAACACCGTTCTTCAATAAAATGAGCCAGGGGTCCTGGGAAAAGTGATTGATTCTAGGACTGGAGAAGCCAAAATACAAGATAAACCTGATACCAGAAAATGAAAGAAAGACTGGAAAAGGATGGGGCATGTCAGAAGGCCACAAGAAGGGGTGTCCAAAGGCCAGAGCTGGTACAATCTGAGCAAAAAACTAAACAACGATTATGATAGATTATAATGTGTAGAATAAACTAACTATCCATGAGTCCAGATTGATATCAATAAATAAATGAATTAATAAATACATGGAGGAGAAGAGACAGAGAAATAGGTGCTCCTTAGAGAATAATTCCAATTAAAAATGTAGAAGACAGGAGGGAAATACAAGCTCAGTATTAGGTAAATGTCATAGTAATAATTATTGCAGGCAAGATGCACCAAAGGACCAATAGGGAAAGTTTGAGGAAAAGTAGAATGTCCCAAAGTACTTTCCCAAGATATTTATCAATTAGAAAGCGAAAATAGAGCTCCAAGGTAGCGCTTGTGGGGATTCTCCACCAGGGTTAACATCACCATAAGACTAATTGACATTATACAAACTCTATTTGTATTATGGATTTATCAAAACATCATTTCTGGGCAGTGCAACAGTGGCTCAGTGGCAGAATTCTCACCTGTCATGCCAGAGACCTGGGTTTGACTCCCAATGCCTGCCCATGAAAAAGAACAAACAAACAAACAAAAAACCCACGAAAAAACACCCCATAATTACTGTTACATTCTTGCCAAAAATGCATAACGCCAGTCTAAATATGAGAAAACATCAGACTAACCAAACGGAGAGATAATCTACAAACTAACTCAATAGTCATCAAAATTGTCAAGACATGCAAGATAAGGGAAAACTCCCTAGCTGAGAAGAGACTAAGGAAACATAATGAAATGAAATGTGGGATCCAGGACCAGTCTGAAATACACACAAAAAAGGGCAATAGAGGAAAATATTAAAATTAAAATGAGGTTTGTAGTTTAGCTGATAGTATTGTACCAGTGCTAATTCCTTGGAGTTGATTTTGTAATATCATTATGTTAACTTAAGGAGGAGTTGGAAGAAGGCTGTACATGAATTTCCTATAGTGGTTTTGCAAAAAAGAAGTTGAAAGTAAAAGAAAACAGGTAATGAGAAGACATGCCACAGTGTGGGACAAAATAATGGCAATTCTTATAAAGATCAAAAGACTCATATCCAGAATAAACTAAAAATATATTAGAAAAAAACAGGCAACCAATTGAAAAATAGACTCTCCAAAAAAAGATAATGTAAAGGTGCTCAATTACGTGAGCCATCAAAGCAATGCAAATTAATACTGCAATGAATAGCTAATATTAAAAACATTGTCAGGATCAAGTATGGGTCAAGATACAGAGCAATCAAAACTCATATACAGATGGCAAGAATATTAATAGGTGCAACCATAAAAAACTATTTGTCATTGTCTACTGGTATTTAACATGTACATATCCTTTGATACAGAAATTCTACTTCCACACATATGCCTGTGTTCATTTTCTAGGGCTGCCATAACAAAATATCACAAACAAGGTTGTTAAACAACAGCAATATATTGTCTAACAGCTTTGGAAGGTAAAAGTCTGAAATCAAAGTGTTAGCAAACCTATGGTCCCTCTGAAACCTATAGAGGAGAATAATCCTTTCCTCTGCCCAGCTATTAGTATTTGACAGCAATTCTTGGCATTGCTTGGCTTGCAGATGCATCACTCTAGTCTTTAACTTTTTGTCCCAACCTTCTTTCTTGTCTCCATCTTCACATAGAAATCTCAATCGTTACATGTCCATTTCTTTTCCTCCCTTATGAGGATGCCAGTCATATTGGGTTAAGGGCCTCCTTGCTCCAGTATGACTTCATTTTAACTTAACTAATTTCATCTGCAATGACCCTATTTCCACACAAGTTCACATTCACAGGCATCGGTGGTTAAGATTTCTAAATATCTTCTTTGGGATATTTAGAAATCTTATATAAACCTGTCAGATACGGGCACCAAAAGTTATGGTGCCATAACAACACCTGTCAGATACGGGCACCAAAAGTTATGCTGTAGTCAAAATTGAGCATTTACTTAAATGCCTATTAATAGTAGAATGGATAAAGTGTGGTAATTATGCAATGGGGTACTATACAGTAATGAAAATTAATGAGCTACTGACATGCACAATAGCACAAACGAATCTCGCATAAAATTGAGCAACAGAATCTACACACACATGAGTATATGCTATTTTGTCATTCATATGGAAGTCAAAGGCAGGCAAAATGAATCTATGATTTTAAACTCAGGTAGTAATTATGTTTGGAGAAGAGGGCAGGGGTGATTGGGATGTACAAAACAGGAATTTTGTAATGCTGGTCACACACTATTTCTTGATCTGAGTGGTTTCAGTGGTCTGTTCATTTTGTAATAATTTATCGCGTGTATTCTTAGCCTTTTAACACTTTGATGTATGTATGGTAGATTTCAATGAAACATCTATTTTTTTTTAAATTCTACTTTAATAGAAAAAACCTGTTAGCTATCCACGAAAAGAGGCAAGATGATACCAGATATTAGCTGGAATCATTCTTTCCTTGGCACCCCATCCCCATTTTTTGTGTGTAGTGAATTAATAAACATTCTTTCCAGCAACACACTTCTGTCTCTTATTACCTATTTATGACATATTCTTTATCTCTTTTATTTTCTTTCTTTTTTGCTGTTTTCTTCTATATGCCCCAAGTTGATCCTAGTATGGAACGCAAGTCTGTTACCTTGATTTCATCCCACAACACTCTAAGAAAACTCCAAGACTTCTAGTTATTATTTGGAGCAACAGTATTGGGAAGGCTAGAGGTTAGACAGAAGACTGCAGAGCTTAAAATGTAGAAGAACATATGGCCTGCATATAAAATCCTTACCTTTAAAAATCTTTGCCTGTTACCCTTAACCTCTTATCATCACAATTTCCTGCTGGTAAATTTTCACTCCTCTTGGTTTCGTACCCTCATCAGACTTCTTCTCTTCCCCAATCTCATTTTATTCTTCTCTTCCCTATAGTTAGCTTGTAATCTCTCCAATATATTTTTTACATCACTTATGAATAGGCTTTATTAGCCATACCCTAAGGGCTAACTCCCTATATCATCAAATGGCTACTCCCCAAAAGCCTTCTTCTCTACCCATGGGCTTGTTCTTCTCTGAGTGGCAGAGTTCTGCTGGCCTTTAAATGGATAACCCCTCTCCACACTCCTTGATTCTTAGACTGTATCTATTCACAATTGCTGTCCAAACATGTAGGTTTCAGTGCATTGCCCTCATTAATACTTTAATTTAAATTCAAGAATAGACCCAGTACAGGGTTGTGGAGCAGCTCCGAGCAATGGAGTTGGTTTACTGCTCTTCTCTCTTTTTCCTCTGAAGACTGATTCACTTGTGAATGAACTTATCACCTCTCTACAATCTATCACCAAACCAATATCTTCTTGTCTGTTCATTCGTCTTTCATTTTGCTACACAACCACTTCATTTCAGCTGCCTTCTGAAAATTATTACAAGGAAGTCTAGTTGTTACAACAATTTCATCCTATCTAAAACCAAATTAACATTTTCGGTCTCTAGGAAACTGGCCCACAATATGGATTACGTCATGCTAATTGGACAGGCTGAACAGATAATGTCAAGTTCTTTGAATGTACTGGTAAGAATGAAGAATGGCAGAGGATAGGAAATGCACTCCTAAAAGTTTTAGGAGCCTGTCATATTGATGAAGTTTTATGGGTTTAATAGCCTAGGGCCCACTGAAACATCGTTTTTAAGGTAAAGCACAAGTTGCTGTTTTTTTCAACCTTTCTCAATAAGAAAGACACAACGCTTTGAAGGGTCTCTGGGTTTTGAGACAGTACATACTGCACTTGGGGATAATGTTCTCAGGGCTACAAATTTTGAATGGGACCCAGAGCAAGGCGAGCTTGTGCACCAGACCCAGACTTAGCAGTTCTGATAGTGCTAGAAGTTTCCATGATGGGTGAGCATGCTGGTTGGAAGGTCTGAAACTCCCCACAAGAAGAGTCACGACTCAGCTCCCTAGTGTTCTAGAGCCGGTTCATGCCCACTATAGCAGAGAACAAATTACTTCTGGTTTAAAAGCCGTTTCTGGTGTGCTCCTGGGCCCTAGACAAGTCTGGAGGCCTGACCTTGGGACACTAGTGACTATACCCCAGAAAACAGCTGATTAAAACCCTGGATGTGGCATAGTCTCTTGAGAGATTTGACAGTTATTTGGCAATGGTTGCTCACATCAGGCCCCTTTCACCCTGGAGAACACAGTGACTCGTTGCAACCAGAAATAACATCTGCACTGGATCCAGGTTTGCTGCTTCTCCCCACAGTGGCATTACAAAATGCCACCCTGTCACTGTGGTGTCCTGTTACAAAATGCCACCCTGTCACTGTGGTGTCCCATGTAACAGGGATTCATTCTGTTATGAGAGGGGTGACATTTAGCACTATAAACTTTATTACTTAGAAGGAACTCAATAAGGCACCAGCAGGAAAGTCATCGTAGCCTGGGCTGTGGTATGTTTGCTCATGCAAAAGCTGATATAGTGCTGAGAAGTTAGAAACTTTGGTGCAGAGACCAAAAGGAGATGTACTATAGGACCCTTGCACTATCAGAGTGGCTCTCTTTTGGAATTTGTGTTTTCCATTCCTGCTCTGCCGTATCAAAAGTTCCAGATCCCAGGAAGGGAACACTTCCACTAGGGAACACAGTAAAGTTCCTTCTGAACTTAAAGAGACCATTTCCACCTTGGGTGTCTTCTCCTGTCAGCAAAGAAAGGAGTAACTTAAAGTAATTGATTTTAATTGCCCTGAAGATCTACAGTTGCTGTTACATGACAGGAGCAGGGAAGTGTGTGTCTAGACCACAGAGTATTTCTGGGATGTGCTTCTTTGCTCAGGGATAATGGTGAATGGACATAGAACAACCACAGCTTGGAAAGCGAAAGGCTTTAGGGTTTAGAATCCTTGGGTCTGCATCTTCATTGCAGATAAGCAACCTACACAAGCTGAGCTTCAGGCCAAGGGTGAAAGAATTCTAGAACAGCTAATAGAGGAGAGAGATATTATATATCAATTTCAGTCTCAGAACCAACTGTAGCAGCAGAAAATGTAGCTTGTTCTACTAACGCTTTTGTACTAAATTTTTGTAGATTTTGCAGCACATCACGACCTGGAAGGGAACTCTGAGTGGGTTTGTATTAGTAGAAAACAAGCAGATATCTAGAGCACAAAGGAGGGATTGCCTCTTGTGCACCACTTCATCTGTTCTCTGCTGATTTCAGTCAGCTTTGCTCAGGTGCTAACTGGCTACACCTCACTCAGATCTGTGCCCATTTTTCTCACTTCCTTCCCCAGGACATCTCTGAAGCTGCACTTCTAGATGCCTATGGGAGCCCATTTGACCCTCCTGCATATATGAACAAGAGCTACAGCAGAGTAAACATTGGTGAGACCACCTTTAACTAATGGGGGAAATGGAGTCAAGTAATAAATTCTTCTCCCTTTGGTCCCCTGAGTAGGTAACCCTGAAATACATTGGAGGAGGTTCTTGGGAATCTCCTGGCAGGATGGAGTTTTGGTCACCATAGAGATGACCAGCTCAATAGGCCATGTTTCACTTCCCCTGTCCTTCTTCTCTTCTACCCAGGGTCACTCCACAAAGCAACCATCTGCATACGAGGCTTTGTCTCAGCGCCCCTTTTGGGTGAAATTCAGGCTAAAACAGCAGATTACAGAAAAGATAAGAGCTGAAGAATAAAATTTATCACAATTTTATTTGATTTTCCACCATAGGGACTTGTAAGCAAGAATTGTAGTGGGTTTGGTTATCATGCACTTGTTATGTGAGCCCCTTTATATGAAGCTACAGAGGTCTAGCTGCCTGAAAGAGATGGGCTCATATTACCTTCCAGATGATTAAGAATACACTGAGGTTTTATTGGGCTACAACCATTCAGTCCATCCCTGTGAGAACCCTCAAGAAATTGTTTTTGTAGTTAATTACATAAAAAACTGTCTATAAGTCAAACTAAATTCCATTCTCATCAGCATTATAAAATGGTTTCTGCTATATTTATCAAGCATGATATCAATAAATCAATTTTAGTGTTTTAACATTAAAACCTTGATTCTTTTTGTTGCTGTTGGGTCTGAAAGTGATAGCACATCGTTTATAATGTTCTCTGAACCCAAAATGCCCTCTTATAAAAGTCCTTAGTTTGTTTTTCCTCCATAGAACAATATACCTATAAACTGCTGAGAATCCATTGTTAAAACATGGAATCTGTCTTTGATGATTTTAACTCCACAAAGTAATAAAGCTGTTTTGGTCCAAATGCAAGGGGCTAGGCATTAATATAAGGAAATCATCAACTTTAAATGATGAAGGAGATGAGTGTTTAGGTACCAATAATTCCCCAAACTATCTTAAATATGTCAGCATTTGATAAGAAGAAAGAATGATGAAGCTATTAATAATTTTGCTTTACTGTTACCAAGAATTGTTTTAAACAAAGGCAGTGTGCCTGGTTTTAATTTAAATCAGTCTACACGATACTACCTAAAGAATAGTTGGAAAATCCAATACAAAAATCTTAATTCTATAATCTCTACACTACACCTCGGCCTGTAATTCAAATAAAACAGTAAAAGAGTTTCTGTTTTCCTTTCTTTCTCCTTTGTCCACCCAGAAAAGATGTGAAGACTAAAGCTATGCAAGGCCTTATCTTTAATAAACAAACTCAATTCTAAGTAATCGTCTCATTTAAAAATTACTAATTTTTAGCTCATCCTAATATACGGAGGTCTGTTGTTATATTTTCCACTCTTGAAAATGTTAGTCAAATTTTCCACCTGGAAAGCCGACTGACAACTAAAAATGGTACATAAATTAGAATTAGTTCGAAACATTTTTTGATAAAAAGGAAAGAAATTTCAAAAGTGCATGTAAGAGCATGAGAAACATGAGAAATTGCATAATTTATACAAGAGAAAGAATGGTTCCTCATATATGATAGTTGCAAAATGTAAATGTGAACTTACCATACAGACTGACTATATTTTCTGGAGGAAAAATAAGGATAATGATTTTTTTATGTGAGTTCTCTGTGTGAGATGAAGTCCAAAAGATATTGATATTCCTGGAACATTTTAATAGTTTACAGAGAATAGAAAGAATGAGATTTTGCCAAAATGGATCCCTCTTAAATAGGACTTTGGTAACCAATCCTACCTTGAATGGGTGGAGACACATCTCCATGGGAACTATCTAATCAAAAGTTGCCACCCACAACTGGGTGGGTCACATCTCCATGGAAACAATCAAAAAGGTCTCACCCAGCAATGCTGAATGAGGATTAAAGGACATGGCTTTTCTGGGGTACATAATAGCTTCAAATTTAACACATGGCTCCTCTGTCACAGGGCAAGGCACCTGGCAGCATCTGATGGCCTCTCCCTTCTCTTCTAGGTTTCATTGATTTCATTTTCTTTCTTCTTTGGCTTTCCCTCTCTGTTTGAATTTCATTATCCTATAAAGGACTCCAGCAACAAGATTCAGACCCATCTTGAATGAGGTGGAGAACATTTTAACTGAAGTAGCTTCATCAAAAGATCCTACTTACAATGAGTTCACATACGCAGGAATGGATTAACTTTAAGAGCATGTTTTTTTCAGGGGTACATACAGCTCCAAACCACTACAGATACTTTATTTAAGAATCCTCTGCCACTTTTGCCTGACAAGCGTTGGAACAATGGCCACTGTCAGAACCTGCTGCCAGTGATCTGAAATAGCTGATTAAAAGCAGTGATCAGTTATCAGACCACAGATCTCAGGAGTTGGAGCACTCAGTTTTTATGTTACACTCTGGCACCAGCAAGCTGCCCCAGGAACCTATACTGTAGTCCCACTGCTCTCTGCCATGAGACCGGGTATGGGGCTTGGTAGCATTGCAGAAAGGAGGGAAATTTCCCTGCATTTAATGCAATTTACTTCCAGCTCTTCCTTGGATGGTGCACAATGTTCCATCAGATTCTAGAGTTTCAAAATAGTTGATTCATACAGTTCCTGCTACTGCAATAGTTTTTTTGTGTGGAGAGACTGATACCTAGAGTTTCTTATTCTGATGTCTTCCCATAATCCTCTCCTCTGTCATGTATTTTTTAATTCTTTAAATAGTTTAAACTACATAATATATTACACAGTCAATATTAATTCTAATGAACTCATATATTTATCCCTTTTTGTGTTTTTCATTCCTTAGCCTCAAATTTCTATTTAGTCTAATTTTTTTTCTACATAAAGCATTTACTTCAATATTTTAAAGAATTATTTCTTTTAGTGTGGTTCTGGGGTTACTGACTTTCAGTTTTTATATCTGAATATATGCTCATTTTCCCTTCAATTTTCATGGATACTTTTATCGTGTGCAGTTCATTTCTTCCAGCATATAAAAGCTTTGCCATTTCTTCTAGCTCCTAATTTTTGCATTGAGCAGTACCTGTAAGCTTTTTCTTGTTCTCTTGAGGATAGCATGTCTTTTCTGATTGGATGCATTTGATATTTTCTCTGTATTTGTATATCTGAAGCTTGGCTTTTCAACAGTTTTATTATGATGTATATCTATTGTGTTTAATTTGTATTTTTTTGTGTGGTTCATCAGACTTCTTTTTTTTAAACTTTTTTATTGTATAATATAACATATATACAAAACAAAGACAGAAAAAAGCAACAGTTTTCAAAGCACTCTTCAACAACTAGTTACAAGAGAGATTGCAGAGTTTGTCATGGGCCACGCTACCATCATCTCAGATTTTTCCTTCTAGTTGCTCCAGAACATAGAGGAGGCTGAAGGAATAATTATTGTTTTCCATCATCACAATTGGCTTTGTTTTCTTTATTGTGGAATATAACACGTGCACAAAAAAGCAAGGAGAATTTCAAAGTACAGATAAAAGATTTCCCGGAAGATGGCCACATAGATTAGTTTAAGATTAGCCCTGCTCCACAGAAAAGTTAGAGAAGGGACAGAAGGGCGACTGAGGCAGTGATTCAGGAGTGCGGCTGACCTGGGAGAGCCTTCTGCACCACATGGGGCAGCCTTGGTTGTAGAGGCTGAGGAACTGAGAGGCAGAAAGCTGGAGCCTGGCACAGAGGTGCGGAGCCGCAGAGTCTGCGCGAGTGGATGGACGGGAGCCTGGGACTAGGAAGTAAGCCAGGTCTCACCAGCACAGCCCTGTGACAGGCAACTCACCCCACACCCCACACAGCTAAACCCCATCATCTGCTCACATTCCTCGCTCTCCAGGTGCCCCCACTCCACCAACCCCCAATGCATGTACCTGCCCCCATCCCCACACCAAGTGCAGCCCAACCCGCCTCTCCTGCACCTCTCCTGAGTGCTTCCTCCCCTGCTCTGTTCCCTGCAGTCTTTTGCCAGTGCATAAAGGCTGCGGGCACTAACCTGCATACCTAGTCTACCTCTGCCCCTCTGCCCAGAGTATTGCACAGCCTCACTCCTCATCCCCTGAGTTCCGCACATCCATTTTCTGTGCTCCCAGGCCCACACATGTGCACAGGCCCCCGATCACATCATTCAGCTCTGGGAACCATGCTTTACAGCAGTCTTAGAACCTCTCATGCGCACGGCTCTCAGCCTCACTTCCCAGCTCTGAGAAATGCCAACCTGCACAGCTGGTTCACATCTGCCCCCAATCCACAAAGGCATAACACCGACCTGTTGCCACAGCTTCATGCATGCACACAAAGGGCCCAGTGCCTTAGACCAGAGCACAACAGTGTTATTCCCCTCAGACCAGTGCACTCGCACAGTTACGTCCTCCCTGACTGCTGGGCACCCAAGTTCACAAGCATCAGCATAATATCCCCAAACTGCACCCATACCTGCCCTGAAACAAATCACCGCACTGAGTGTCCCATGCCATACCCTGTTCCCTGCTATACAACCATCCCACAAACAAAAGGTCTTAGACTACTGAAAGAAATCAACTCCCAAAGTAAATCAATCAAGATATTTACATACCACAGAGATAGCAGAAGATCGCTAAGCATATCACAATCCAGACAGATATAGCCCTGCCTAATGACCAAGTTAAACACCAGATGAGACACAGATGTTGGAACGATTAATCAACGATATTCATACAACTCTACTTAATAAAATAAGTGGGATAGAAAATGACATAAAGGAGATTAAGAAGACAGTAGCAGAGCATAAAGAGTAATTTGAAAGAATAAATAGAAAAATAGCAGATATCACAGAAATTAAAGACTCTGTTGACCAAATAAAAAACATACTAGAGGCACACAACACCAGATTTGAAGAGATACAAGAAAGAATAAGTGATATAGAGGACAGGATAATTGACCTCAAAGACTCAAAACAGCTAGTGGCAAAAAAGATGGAAAAAATTGAATGGAACTCAGGGAAATGATAGACAAAACAAAGTGCACAAATGTAAGAATCATTGGTGTCCCAGAAGGAGAAAAGAGGAGTAAAGTACTAGGAAGAGTATTTGAGGATGTAATGGGAAAAAACTTCCCAACTCTCATAAAGGACATAAATACACAAGTCAAAGAAACCCAAAGAACTCCAAACAGAATAAATCCAAATAGGCCTTCCCCAAGGCACATACAAATCAATCTGTCAAATGTAGCAGAGAAGCAGAAAATCCTGAAAGCAGCAAGAGAAAAACAATCTACTACATACAAG
>PVIY010009358.1:0-72894 GCA_004026745.1 Myrmecophaga tridactyla | reverse complement strand
TGTACAAGCGGTATGCCTCAAGGAGGTGCTCAAGGAAAGTGGCTGTAGATTCATCCGGCTTTTGTATGGTTTCGCTTACCCGAGACAAGTTGGTTGGTTTCTTGGCTGCCACTCGTATTCCCTGGAGCAGAGTCTGGCAATACTGATCGAGAGCCTCCTTACCTCTATCAGTGTTGGGGTCCCATCCAGGGCGGGTGGAGGGGAACACAACCTCCAGTCAGGTTGGTTCAGAGGTCGGTTGCCCACAGGTCCAAGAATTAACTTCCTCGCTTCTCTCCTGACTCAGTCTCATTCCTTGGAGGTGAAGAGGGCTTGGAGGAGCTGTTGGCAATCATCCCAGGTGGGCTGGTGGGTAAAAAAGTCTCCAAGAGGGAGATGAGCTCTTGGGGCTTTTCAGAGAAAGAGGGATTCTGGTTTTTCCAGTTATACAGGTCACTGGAGGAAAAGGGGACATAGACCATGAAAGGTGGGTGGTCGTCCCCCAGGGCAGGGCCAACCTGTCTTAAGGGTAACATTGGAGCTCTGGAAGAATCTGGTGATTGTGAACCAGAAGAAGGGTGGTAAGCAGAGCCACTTCTGGTATGGGGTGGGCTGAAGGTCACGTCCCGGCTACTAGAGGGACTAACTGCCATCTCTTGGCCGTCTCCCCTCTCTGATCTCAGATGGGGCGGAGGGGCTGTTGGATACAGGGGAGGATCTATCAAGAGAGGGTCCTCTGATGACTCTGTTAATATTGGGATTCCATTAGTTTTTTCTTTTTGTGAAGTTTTTATTAGGAGGGCCGTTTTGGCTCGGGGGGGTCTTTCTTTTTGGGGCTCCAGGCAGGATTGCAACCACTTGGGTTTTTCTGTTAAAATTTCAATCCAAATTAAAATATAGGGGATTTGGTCAGGGTGGACTGGACTACCAAAAATTATCCTTTGGACTTTATAAGTAATAGGCAGGTCTGTGGTCCCCTCAGAAGGCCACCCAGAACCAAAAGTTGGCCATTCTCGTGAGCAAAGTTTTTCCAAATCAAAGGCATTTACTGGGGGCTCCCTAGTCTCTGGCCTTCTGCTGAAATTCCTGAAAAATTTTAAAAAAGCATTGGAGGGGAGTATAGATAGATGAGCTTGATTGACCCAAGGCAATGACAACAAGGACAACACAGAATGTGACAAGACCAACACTTGAGAGAAGGGACAGGCTAAACCTAGACACACAAAACCCAATCTTTAAATGATTTCTAACCAGAAGCCCTGGGCAATGTCTTGCTCCGGGACCTGACCTTGGAAGTAGTGTTGCGTCCAGCCTTCCAGAGGTCCCCAACTGGATCCATTAACAAACCTATACTCACCAGTGAGATTTCCAGAAACAGATGACTCCACCAGACATTTGTACAATTTGGAGGGTCCTGTGGCACCGGCCCGGTCCCCAGTCCTTGCCTGGGGCGGAGGAACGTCTCTCCGAGGCCTTCCCCTAGGCCAGACCCTGGTCCCGGGGGCGATTTCCAGGACCTGTGGTCACCAGATGTCCCTTTAGGGGAATCTCGCTGGGGCCTCCAAATGTTGTGGGGCGCACCGAAAGAGAAACCACACAATTTTAATTGCAAGCCTATCGGGAGTCTTCATTAGCTGGCCAGCGACTGCCTCAGAAACCTCTGAGAAGAGATTCAGAGAGCAGCCCCAAAAGATTCTCAGAGTGAGTTTATAAAGGCCAAAAACCATATCCTAGTTCATAGCTGAGAGCAAGCACGCTTGAGCACAGAAGCAGAAAAATGCTGTTAGCTCATGCCAAACTACCTCCTGTTCCTTCCGTTTCCTACCCTTTGTTTTATTGTTTTTGGTAAGTTGAGTCAGTTTTAACTTTTGGGAACTTTCCTCCCTAGTTGTTTGGGGACTTGTCATTGTGTTGGGGCCTGATTTATAGCTCCTGTTTCTGTTGTGGTTGGGCCTGATTTATAGTTCCTGTTTCTGACCCCCCACAACAACACTCCACAAAATCGACAACTTTCTAGACACAATTTGCAAACTAATTAATTATAATACAAAAGGCTTCTTTGCACAAAAATATCCAGGCAATCCTCTTAAAAAAAAAACTCAGGGTGGTGCGACAGTGGCTCAGTGGCAGAGTTCTCTCCTGCCATGCTGGAGCCCCAGGTTTGATTCCCGGTGCCTGTCCATGCAAACAAAACAAAACAAAAAAACCTCCCATGGACCACTTTTAAGATCACTTTTGCAAATGAAGAAATGGATACTGAAGTGTCCATTTGAAGGGTAAGGAGAAATAAACCTTATTTTCACCCAATGGAATCTATGCAACTGTGCAAAAAGAATGAGGGTGTTATGTATGAGCTGAAAGGAAAAGCTCTTCAGGATATAATGGTAATTAAAAAAGGAAGGTACAAAGTGATCAACCTTAACATCTCTAAATGTGGACCAACTGGACAATTGTGATGGAGCATGAGGCAGTAAGTGCCACGTATGAAATATTGTTGCTGCAAGTTGAACGTAAATCAGTCAGACCTCTAGAGGTAACTTCCATCTACAGGACGTGCAAAGTAAAGGGGAATGATGCAAATGACACTGCCAGGAAACAGACAAACTCAGAATGCGGAGCATTCCAGGGGTCAACTGGCTTGTGTTCCTGTCAATGGCAGCGGGTGGTGGGAAGGCAAGAAGGAGGACAATTCTAGATTAAAAGAGTTTTATAAGTGACCTAACAACCAAATGCAATGTGCAGACATTGTTTGGGTATGTATTCAAACAAACCAGTTGTGGATAAGAAAGACCAGTATGTTATTTTTGAGATAATCAGGAATAATTTTGAAATATTAGATGTTGCTAAGACACAATTATTAATTTTGTTAGGTGTGGTAACGGTAGTACGGTTATGTAGCAAAATGTCCATT
Source organism: Myrmecophaga tridactyla (assembly GCA_004026745.1). Taxonomy (NCBI): domain Eukaryota; kingdom Metazoa; phylum Chordata; class Mammalia; order Pilosa; family Myrmecophagidae; genus Myrmecophaga; species Myrmecophaga tridactyla. The sequence goes on along the minus strand of PVIY010009358.1, from coordinate 70,004 downwards.
TCCTTTAAGATGCATATTAAAGTTTGTGAGGGTGAAATAACATGATGTCTAGGATTTATCTTAAAGTACCTCAGCAAAGAACAAATAACAACCACCAAAGGAATAGGTAAAGTAGATATGGAAAAAGTAATGATTTTGTATCTTTGCATTGGGAACTCGAGGGTTCATTGTACTATTGTCTCTAGTTTTGCAGATGTTCGAAATTTTTTCATAGTAAAATACTAAAAAAAGAAAATGCCAGGTGAAAGAAGTGTATATAGTATGCTATTTTATCTAAAAAAGGAGGTAATAAAAAATATTTTTATTTTCTTGTGTTTTCATTGAGAGTATGCACAAGAGATTAATGAAAATGGGTACCTCCAGTGCAGGTAGAAGAATTAGGGAAAATGGGGAGGGTAGAAAGACAGGGAACAAGACTTCTTCATGTATAGCCTTTTATATTGCTTTAATTTTTTAACCATTGGGATATATTACCTGAATAATATTTTTTTTAATAAATAAGAAACAAAAATCAAATGACCATGAACCTCTTCAGAAACAGACCCCTGCACACAGATAAAAAGAAAGGGGTTGGAATGAATATCTACGTTCCTTCATATTTAAACTTTAATGAATAATTACATCACTAATGTTTTATAAGGCTAGTCCCCAGTAGCAATTCTAGAAATGGACAGAAAACAGAATAATGAAAGACACACTAAAAAACGCACTCACACACACCCGCACGCACACACACACACTGAGGGCTGGAGTTTTTAGGAGCCTTGCCTGATGTCACATTAGCAAATATGAGAGCTGGGTCTTTAACCCACACACATCTTGTGACCCCTAATCCCATGTTTAATCATCTCTGCTTTCTGCCTGGATGTAGCTGTTTGCTGCTTGTTGTCAGTTATGTGGGCAGCCGAGTCAAGGGCGGATGTTAAACTCATGAAACACAGTTTATAATGAAAAAGTCTGCAGTTTAGGGGAACTTATGTCCTCATTCAAAATCACTTATCTTGTGCCTTTGGGCACATCAGTCTTCCCCAGTCTAAGTTTTCCCTTTCTACAAAGGGAGGAAATTGACTATGCTCTCGTGAGGAGCTGCCAGCTCTGTGATGCTAGCAGAGTACACAAACTGAACAAGATGGTTATTATATTACATGCATTTAATGGCATGAAGATGAGTGACAAGGAAATTCAGGAAGGAAAGACAGAGAGAAAGGCCTGGGGGTTTTCAGAAACAACTAACTCCCTATCTTTTGGGCAGAAGCTGTGGCTTTTAAGGTATCCAGGCAGAAGTTCATGCTCAGTGCTGAGACAGTATGGGTCTGAGATGCTCCCTCAGGGATGGATATTGTGGGGTAGACCTTAACACCTTCTGACACCTCCTGTATTCAGCCCCTGGAGTAGAGAGGAGAGAACCTTTTCGGTATGAGATGAAGTCGAATATTAAGGTCTCCCTAATTCCACCCATGTAGGGGGAAAGAACCTTGCAGAAAGGAATACATATTTCCTAATTAAAAGGGTTTGGAAGTCTAGGTCAAAGTGAGACTACTAGAGCGCGAAGCTGTGCATATATCACTAGCACAATTCCCTCACTTTATATATGGGAAAACCAGGTCAAGCAAGGTTGACCCAATTTGTGTTATTGGTTAGGGGTCAGAAGATGTGTGTGGGTTAAAGACCCAGCTCTCAAGATGAGCAACCCAATTTGTGTTAGGATGGGGATGATGATTTAGGCTCATGATTGGAATGGAAAGGGCCCATAAATGTGAGGATAAGGAACGGTTATTCATTGTAGTCTCCAGCTCTAGTTCATGCCCGACACATAGTAGGTGCTTCACCAACTTTGGCTGCATGTCTGACTGATGGAGGGAACTGAGTGAATGCGTGAATGACATGCTCCCATCTTGTGTGCCCTGGCACCCAGCTGCAGCTGCACATGATCCATTTCAGGTGGAAGACTATCTCATTGCAGATATTAGAGGGCTCTCTCTACTTGCCATGGCTGAATAATACTTTTCTTCCTCTTGCAGTATTGCTTCCTTTTTGCTGATGCTAAGAGGCTAAATATCAGAACCCTTACAGGATGTGTGTGGTGTGTCATGACACAGAACTGGAGTTTCCTTTGATGTGACTATACACCTGGCAGTGTTAATCCAGGAATCATTGGTAGGCAGATGTCATGGGCGCTGGGCTGGTCCTCAGATAGGGTGACGACCTCTCACGTGACTTTTGTGGGACAGAGACGGTTGGAGGAAGTATCAAGTTCAATTGGAGAATTAAAACTGCACCTACACAGAGCTGTTCTCTGATTTTTTCTTCTGCAAAACTCATGTTTTCACATGTTTCCTTCAACTGTGTCCTGCTGCTGCTGCTGCCGCTGCTGCCATTTACAAGTGAGTCTGGGCATAGACTTTTACAAGGAATAATGGTATGGTATGGGGTGCAAGGTAATGCAAGGATAGTCATTGAAATGTTTGCAATAGCAAAAGTTTGGAAGAAACCTAAATGCTCACCAATGGGGAAGTGGGAAAATAAATCATGATATACCTGTGATACAGGGAGGCCGACAAAACATACTGACATGGAATGTCTCCAAGTTATAATGATGATTGAAAAAAGCAAGGAGCTGAATAATGCATATACTAGGCTTCTATTTGTCTGTGTGTGGAGCAAGGAAGGGGAGCTTGGAAATATGAGAGAGTTTGGGGAGGATGTCTTACTTTCCATACACCTTTTATACTGTTTGAATATTTTATCATGTACGTATTTTACTTTTTAAAGAGAGGAATTGAATTTAAACCACTGCGAGTGGGTTCAAATACACAAACTTCTTACTTAGCCAAGTGCTTTTATTGACTGTGTATCTGGTTCTTCGGAAGGAATAGATTTATTAGGACAGCCTCCCTTCCTCCTTCCCTGATGAACAGACAACTCGCCCATGTGGGTGAGCCATTTTCCAGGCTGATGATGACCTGTTTTCTGATTCTCTATTTCTATCAGCCCTTTCCCTTTCTCTGGTATTCACAGGACTGGGCCACAGTTCTCTCCTAGGGCCGTGGTTCTCAGAGTGAATCTCCAGACCAGCAGCATTGATGCCTCCTGGGAACTTGTTAGAGCTGCAGATCCTCAGGTCCCCCCAGACCTGCTGAGTGAGGAACTCTAGGGGTGGGGCCCAGGGATCTGTGTTTCAACAAGGCTTCCTGGTGGTTCTCAAACCCACTCACTGTCATAGCAGGCCATTCCCCGAAAAGGACAGTAGCAGTTTCTTCTTTATTCTAAAGACATTACCTTAAATTTTCCTAATGGATCTGACTTCACTCATTGCCCGGACCTTCCTGTCTCCTGTCTTTGTTCAGTGTCCTTGGAAGGGGAATACACCGCAGAGGTGGGCCAGAATGCTCTTTTGCCCTGCACCTACAATCCAACCTCCTCACAGAGTCTCGTGCCTGTGTGCTGGGGCCGGGGGTCCTGTCCTGTGCTCTCATGCTCCAGTATGGTGCTCAGCACCAACGGAAGGACTTTGAACTATCAGGCATCCAGAAGATACCAGCTAAAGGGGGAATTACACAAAGGAGATGTGTCCGTGACCATAGAGAAGGTGACTCCAGCAGACAGTGGAACCTACTGCTGCCGGGTCCAATTCCCAGGCCCGATGAATGATAAGAAATTAAATTTGGAGTTGGTCATCAAACCAGGTGAGTGAGCCTTTGTTTGCCTGCCTTCTTTGTGCGTATGATTTACCTGTGGATCATGTTAAATCTACTGATTGGAACCACTCTAACCTCCACAATTACAGGCCATTGGGGTGGGCCCTGTCAAAGGAAAAACTGCACTGGACAATCTTAAATCGATAAGGATGACCTCATTCAGGGGCTGCTACAGCAAGAGACCGAAAGGAGACCTCAGCTGTGTCAAAGCTTTGTGAGGGCTGGGAGACGGGTGGAGGGAAAGCACTGGAAGGCAGTACGGCAGGGTGATCACAGGGATGGGTGAGGGATTTACTGAGGTTTTGATCAGGACCGCCTCCTTGGAAATGTTTTTCTTTGTGGTCATGAGGCCATCTGAAGTCTGTGGTCATGAGGTCCTGCAGGCTGGGAGGGAGGCAGAGGAAGATAAGGAATCACCTAGTTAGGAGCTTGGCAGGGCGAGAGTGAGGGGAGGGACCTGGAGTGAGGGAGAAGCCCATCTAAAGTTCAGACAAGCTAGAGGGAAGTTGAGGCAATCTTGGTTAAACCCCAAAGGCTAACCTTTAACAAATCCCACCAGTGACAGTTTAATACACTCCATCTATTTTAAAGCCCACCCATAGGCTCTACAATATGAGAGGAAAGGCTGAGACGCCACACCCTGCCTGCTTATCAGAATCACCTGGGGGGCTTTTTACACTCGCTGGTGCCCCTCCCCCCACTGTCCACCAGCCAGAGAAATCAGCCTCTCTGGAGGTAGGGCCTGAGCTCTGGGTTACAAAGTCTACCCCAGGTGACTCTAATTTGCAGCCAGGATTGAGAATCACTAAATTGTGTGTGCATTTACATGATGTGTGTGTGTGTGTTTTAAGATTTGTTGAGCTTGTACTTTGTGGCCACATTAGGATGAGTTCAAATCCAGCTCTGCCATTAACTACTTTTATAACTTTGGGCAAGTTATTTAAACTCTGTGACCTCCTTCCTCCTCTGTTTAAAAGAAAAAAAAAGTGAGGAAAATACTTATCTTATAGGCCATTGAGAGGGCTAGACAAGGTCATGTTTTATGCAAAGCCCCTAACTTCCCTTGGCCATTAGAGATGCCCATAGCACTCTGGTTAAGGAGGAAACCACTACAGAGGACGGCCCCTCGCCTCTGTCAGACTGTTTAAGCGCCTGGTGCACTCTCAATGAAGGCGTCCAGGTAGGGTCAGAAGTTGAGGATGTATGTTCTTCATTTCCCGTGTTTCACATTTTTTTTCTGCTGCCCCTTGAGTCCCTGAAACCAGCTTTCTGCCCTCAGAGAAGCCTCACCCTTGTGTTGGTTTCTGACATTAGCCAAGGTGACCACTGCTCAGACGCCGCGGGGGAACTTCACTGCAGGCTTCCCCAGGACGCTGGCCCCGGAGGAGCCCAGCCCAGGTAATCACACCCGGGGTTTGGAAGGAAGGCTTTAGCTGGGCTTGGAGTTCTGGGGACTTTGAATGCAGAAAGGAGAAGGGAAAGCAGTTTTAGAGTGGAGGCATGCTTGCTGCGGGGCACCCAGGATGGGGAGGGGGCAGGTGCTAGGGGCGACCTGTGCTGGGAAAAAAGGAGGAGGCCTGAGTTATGATTTTGGACTAGCCACAATTAGCTGTGTGACCTTTCTGTTCTCTGGATCTCAGTTTCCTCTATCCATCCAAAGAGTGGGTTCAGTGACTTTTGGATGTTATTATCCAGTAAGATTCCTACCCTCCCAACCCTCCCAAACAAGGATTTTGGTGATCTACATATTTTCCCACCTAAGGAAAAAAAAGTCCCTCTATGATTGCCACCACTACATTACCAAAAAAAAAAGAAAGAAAAGACAGTCTTTTAATTTAAATAAATTCAATCTAATGAAAACTCATTACGTGGTCCCTACTACCACCTCCACCCAGCCAACTCTTGGATTCTCTAGGAAAAACATTGTTCCTTCCTTTGACTCTCCCACCCATCCTACTTGATGGCCAAATCTGTGTCAAAGTAAACTGTGATAGCCTCAAAGCACTCCGTTTTACTGATCATTTAAAAAAAATTTTAATTTTTTTGTTGATATATAGTCACATACCATGTAATCATCCAGAGTGTATTGATGCTTCATAATACATTTCACTGATCATTTTTATAGCAACATGAAGTTCAAAAGAAAGTCAAATAGTGTTACCAAATTAGACCAAGAAAAAGAAGAAACCTGAAAATGGATTTACATTTGAAAATCTTGTGTGAAGAGTCATGTTTACTTGGCAATTCCCCCAGTGTGGTATTTGTACTTGAAACCTTCTTTGGGTAATAATAGCAAAGGTTAGTGGAAGATAATTTCTCACCTTAAAAGAAAATACTCATAGGCCAAGACTATGCCTCTGCAATGTTAAAATAAAAGTATCTTAAACCAGCTGATTAGTCACACCCTTTGTACCCATTAAAGAATTGAGACTCTGAGCCTTCCAGGTCTTGGCCGTGACATTTAAAGCATTTCAGAGTCTCTAACTGAGGCAGAAAAGTGAGAAGCTTGCTCAGTTTCACTCTGTTTTTAGATTGCAATGTCCATAAGCTAAGGGTCTGCACCTGTCTGATTCTCTGCTCTGTCTGCTGGGCTTAGGATTCTTTCCTCAGTTGGGTGGGCTGAGGAGTAGATAAATGAATAGATGGAGAGGGAAGGCAGTGGCATGGCAGCTGAGCCACGCGGCCCTCTTCTTCTGGTGGTTGTGGTGGGGGGTGGGGAGGATGCTGTGGTGAAGGTTGCTGAAGGCAGTTAGTTACTCATGAGTATGTGCTTAGAACAGTGCTCACCACGTTGCAAGGCCTTCTGCTATTCTGTACGCTGTGTGTCCTTGGCTAAGTCACTTTGCTTCCCTAATTCTCAGCTTCTTTACCTGTGTAATGGGGCTAGAACCTCCTATTTAGAATAGCTGTTCTGAACGTTAAATAAGATCCTTCTCTTAAAGAGTTTAGCACAGAGCCTGGCTCATGATATATATATATATATATATACATATATATGTTTCTCATTACCTTCATTTTTCTTAGGCAACAAAATACCCTGACTCTCCCCTAAAAAGAAAATGTTAAACTTTTTTGGGGAAAATTCACTTCTGTCTTCTTGCAAAGTCTAATCAGAATATAATGCCTAAGTGTTGTCAGTGTTAGATTTTCATAGACCCACTGAGGCCCTGTGGACAAAACAAGCCACATACTCAATACTCTCTGATCCACCGGACTCCCTAGCAGCAGGCTCCGCTTCCTAAAACATAAGTAGAAGATTTCATCTTAAAGTTGATTTGTAAGTGTTCAGTTAATTGTCCTTGCCTCTCAATCAATCACTGTGATGAGTAGGGAATAGATGTGTTCTCTCTGGTCTCATTTAAAGATAATTTATTTCAAAGAAGACCATAACCATCTATGGTCTAAGATTAAAGAAAACATTCTTAATTATTCTACTGGCTTTTTGCAGGAGAGACACAAACACAAGGGACCTTCCATGATAACAATCAAACAGTAAGTAACTTCTAAAAAATTAGTATTCTTTTTTTACATTTGTGAGCTAACATAGTACTCAAGTTGGGGAAAAGAAAGTTTGGCTTAAGCTTTCCTTCCCGCCCACCTAATCCTTGGCTTCGGATGTCGCAGCCGTAAAATGTTGGCACTATCAGTTGTGACTGTGTAGGCTTCATGCAGGGATAGGACAGGATGTGTGCCAAGCACACGGCACAGGGGCTGGCACAGAGTAAGTGCACAAAAGCTGAAAAAGGAAGGGAGGGAGAGAAGAAGGAAGGGAAGAATGAAAGAAGGGAAGAGAAAGGAAGGCAGGAAAGAGAGAAAGAAAAGAAAGGGAAAAAAAGGATGGAAGAGAAGGAGAAGCAGCAGTCACACAATTATGGTTTTGCCCTTTTGTCCATCTTCTAAAAGTTAACAACTGTATACCTCTGTGGGGGGTTCAGAGACCCTCAGTCTCCCTAGAATGTGTTTCTTCTTGTTTCCATTGTAAATCTAGTGAGCCTGTCTGGGAAACATAATTTGTTTGTTTCATTTTTTTTTTTCTTGTATATGGCAAGGCACCATGAGGAATATTCTAAGCCAATAATTTATGTATTTAAATATAAATACAGCAATATTTTGATTAACCACAGTTTTAACGTCTCCTACCTTCTCAGAGGAAAAGGGCAAACTGCTAGAAATCCAGCTGACCACAGCAACTTAAAAATTCTTTGAGGACATTTCTAGGAATCAGCATTTATTTTGGCTCACTCTCCTTCTAGTGCATTCACAGGGGAGGGTCTACATTTGTGTGTTTGTCCCTCCCCTTCTTGCCAATAAGAACTTCCTCTTAAGTGCCTCTGTGTGCCCACAATGCTTAACACACAGTAGTGGTATTGCCCCATGTACGTGTGTATGGAATGAATGGAAGATTTACTTTCCTTGAATCTTATGCTTTGAAAGTATTTACTATTACTGTTTTTAAGGAAGGAACATGGCTAATAGTTTTGAAACAGAAGGATTTTCTGGGAGATTCTCAGTTGTCAGAAAATCTAAATTAATTAGAGCCATTGCAATAATAACTGCTATTGGCTGAGCATTTATCATGTACCAGGCCCTGTACTAAGCATTTTATGTTTTTTGTCACTTAATTCTCACAATGGCTTTTACATAGTTACTCAGCTCCTGGCGACAGAGCTGGGATTTGAACTCGGGACTGGCTGGCTGCAGAGTCCTGGCTCTTAAACCTCTGCCTTTCTGTGAAAATGGGAGTTTTGCTATATGACTCCAAATTTACACCATCCTGAAGCCCCTGGGCAAAACCAGGGGAACTCGGTGGAACAGACACTATACTCTAGAGCCCATTTTTATTGTGGGTGGGGTGGGGGGAGGCGGAGGGGATGTCCGTTTATAAGGAGCCCTTTCTCTTCCCATGGCACAGAAGGGCACATTTTATTTCCTTCTGAACTCTGAATACTAAGTTAATGCCTTTCTTGGAATTGTCTGAGGCTTGTTTAGAAGAGGGCAGACCAAGGGTGATTTCAAGGTCCCTGCAAATCTGTGATTCTGTAAAGGGGATGGTCTGACTCACAAGCCGTAAGACTGAACACATACCTGATTTCTGGCCATTTACTGCTTAATCTCTCCTCGTGCGTCCATAGCAAAGATCTTCATTGGCCGCTAATGGGCTACGAGATTCTGGAATGATCACAAGGATGGGCATCTACGTTGGAGCATGTGTCTCTGCTGGGCTGGCTCTCACTCTCATCTTGGGTGTTTTAATTTACAAATGTAAGTTGTTGACATTATTTCTCCCTCTCACTGGTAAGGAGTTGTTAACATAGGAAGCAACGCATATCTGGGTACAAACGTAAATTTATAGCTAAATCTACAGGTGATTAGATAACTTTTAATTCTCCTTCCAAACCCTAACATTAATAATAGCTAACTCTCATTTAACACTTCTCTGTGTTAGGCCCGCACTGCGCTAAACGTTGTTCTGTCCTCATCGTCATCTCGTAGGTAGTAGTATTAGCCCCATTTTATAGCAGAGGAAAAGTAAAGCTTAGAGAAATTAAGCCACGTTCCCAAGGTTTTGGAATCTGAAAGCATCAGAGCCAGAATCCAAATCCAAGCAGTCAGATTCCAGTTCCTGTTCTGTTATCTTTTATTAGGAGAATAACCACTTTAATTCACATATGTATTTGTGTTTATTGGGAAACACAACAACAACGAAACACATTTGTTTTCCTGCACATTTTTCTGTCTTTGTTTCTCAGGCAAAGCTCTTTGGAGAAGGGCAGCCAGTCCCTTTAACACTGGTCATGGCCAGGGTTACAGCATTTAGGTTTCCCTCCATCATGGCACTCAGCATACACTTTTACCCCAAGTTCCTTATCTTTATTTTAAAAATTAAAAAAAAAAATTAAAGTTGAATTAATGTACAACAAGTTGCATATTCAAAGTGTGGACTTTGGGGAGTGCAAGGATAGGTCAGTGATAGAATTCTCGCCTACCACGCGGGAGACCCGGGTTCGATTCCCGGTCCATGCACTTTCCAAAAAACAAACAAACAAGCAAAACAAACAAAAATTCAACAAATAGTGCTGCAATAATGGATATGTACATGGAAAAAGAATGAAATGTGACCCCGCCACACAGCATACAAAAAAAAAAGTGTGTACTTTGATGAATTTTAATATATGACTGTATGAAACCATCCCCACTACCAGGAGCTGAACTATTCTCTCATTCCCAAAGCCTCACATACTTTTCTAATTGTGATATTTTCTCTTCTCTTCAAGGGCAAAAGCTAAGGCTTTGTATCCCTAGGGCTTTGAAGATAATAATAACCATTCTTACTGATACACAAAAATGGATTGTGTGTAAACTGACCAACAATCTGTGTTTACCCAGGACTGAGGGCGTCATGGCAGTGAACAATCCATTCACCAGCAATGGTAGAATGACATAACGTGAGGAGCAGGACAGCCCTAGGTTCAAATCCTATATCCAGCAATTAAATGTGTGACTGTGGGCAAGTTACATAACCTTTCAGCAGGTCGGTCCCCCATGTGGTGAATTCATCATGGCCCATACAGTGGGGGAGTATAGTGGGTTCACTTGCCATGTTGGCTAAGAGAGAAAGCCCACATCTGAGCAACAAAAGCGGTTCTCTGGGGGTGACTGTTAGGCCTAATTTTAAGTAGGCTTAGCCTGTCCTTTGCAGGGATAAGTTTCACAGGGGCAAACACTAAGATCCAGGGCTCGGCCTATTGATTGGGGTGTCCCCATTGCTTATGAGAGTGTCAGAAATTCTCCAAATGGGGAAGCTGAATCTTTCCCCCTTTCTCCCAATTCCCATAAGGTGACTTTGCAAATATTTCTTTATTCACTGTCCAAATCACTCTGGAATTTATTGGGGCATTGTACTAATCTGAACAAACCAATAAAATCTCATGTCCTATTCAAGATTCCCTGTACTTATGGTGTTCAACTAAACTGACCACACAAGTTAAATAGTGAAATGCACTACCCAAAATATAAATTTTGCACCAAATAAACATCTCTCCCTTTAGTCTCCCATAGAAGTTGAAGTTTTAAGATATGGACGATATCATCCTTTACCATCCAGATTGGTCTTCTGATATATCTTAGTCCTAACCAGATCAGCTTCATTCACATCGCTCCTCAATGTCTGATCACTTTTTCAACTATTTTTTTTTTATATGGGCAGGCACTGGGAACACTCTTTCAACTTTTTAAACAGTTCCTGTGTGGGGTTACTGCTGATTTTCATAGCTTCAGAGCTCTGACTCTGAGTCTCAGGCATCACATAGATACCCAAAGTTTCTGGGAAAGACCATGTTATATTCAAATAGCTCAGTATCTCAGAATTTAGAATGAACAGTTATACCTCCTGAATATATGTGACTGCTATTAAGGGCTTACAGTCTAGGACTCTTTACAATAAGCCCCAACCTGATGACCTATGCTCTTGACTTTAGTTTATCAAATTTTTATATAATACTTTGTCCCTATAATTGAGGCATGATGATATTTGTATTTTTATTCCTGACATTTCACTCAACATACACTTCTTAGGGCTCATTCATCTAGTTCCATGCCTCACAACTTCATTCCTTCTTGCAGAGGCTCAGTGGTCCATTGTATATATACACCATAGTTCCCCTTTCCTTTCCTCGGTTGTCGTACCCTTAGGCCACCTCCATTCACTGTGGATCATGGACAGTGCCACCAGAAACACCAGTGTGTAAATGTCCATTTGTGTCCCCACACTCAGTTCCTCCATATATATACTGAGCAATGGGGTTGCAGGATCATATGTCAATCTCACCCCTAGCCTCCTGTGGAGCCACCACACTGCTCTCCAAGGGGCTGTACCTCTCATTTCCCTTCCAACAATGAATAGGTACATCCCTTTCTCTGCATTTTCTCTAGCACTTGTTTCTCTCTAACCATTTGTAAATAGTTTTATCCACACATCATACAATCCAGCCTAAGTGTACAGACATGCCTTCATCACCATACTCTGTCTGAAGACATTTCCTTTCCTTCCACAGAGAATCCATAGCCCTGTCCAAATCCCCCACCTGTTGACATTTACTTTTGGCATAATGCCTTTGTTACATTCAGTGGAAGCATGTTACAGTGTTACTGTTGACTATAGACCCTAGCTTACATGGGTTGTACTTTTTCCCACATACCATCCATGTTCAACACCCTGAAATATTAACATTCTTTTGTTCTTCCTCCTGCAAAAACATTTTTTAATTTGTACATTTAATCACCATCATTGTACATTCTAAGCATTCCTAAATTATACCGTTTCAGTCTTTCTCATCTGTCTTACCTTCTGATTTCATTCGTGCCCCAGCCCTTCTCCCTCAACCATACTCACATTCAGCTTCATTCATTGTACTTACATTATTGTGCTACAACCAGGTAGTATTGTGCTATCCATCTCTGAATTTTTACAGTCAGTCTTGTTGTACTAGCTTGTTGCACTAGCTGGTGGTGTATTTCTTCAGCACCAAATGCCCAATCTCTACCCGATTTCTATCTCCTGATAACCTGTGTTCTTAACTTAAATTCTCCACCTTCACTCATTAATGTTAGCTCATGTCAGTGAGACCATACAATATTTGTCCTTTTGTTTCTGGCTAATTTCACTCAGCATAATGTCCTCAAGGTCTGTCCATGTTGTTACATGCTTCATGACTTTATTCTGTTTTACAGCTGTGTAATATTCCATCATATGTATATATTACAGCTTGTTTAGCCACTCATCTGTTAATGGACATTTGGACTGTTTCCATCTCTTGGCAATTGTGCAAGCAATTGTTTATAGCAGCGTTATTGGGTATAAATAATGCTGCTATAAACCTTGGTGTGCAAATGTCCATTTATGTCCTTGCTCTCCTGTCCTCTGAATAGATACCTACCAATGGGATTTCTGGATCATATGGCAATTCTATACTTAGCTTCCTGAGGAACTGCCAAACTGCCTTCCACAGCAGTTGTACCATTTTACATTCCCACCAACAATGAATAAGTGTGCCTCTTTCTCCACATCCTCTCCAGCACTTGTCGTTTTCTGTTTTTTCGATAAAGGCCATTCTAGTAGGTGTCAGATGATATCTCCTTGAGGTTTTGATTTACATTCCCCTAATAACCAGTGAAGTTGAGCATCTTTTCATGTGCCTTTTAGCCATTTGTTTTTCCTCTTCTGAGAAGTATCTGTTTCACGCCTTTTGCCCAGTTTTTAATTGGGTTGTTTGTCTTTTTGTTGTTAAGTTGAAGAATCTCTTTATATATTCTGGTTAGTAAAACCTTATCTGATATATGGTTACCAAATATTGTCTTCCATTGCATAGGCTGCCTTTTTATTTTCTTGACAAAGTTCTTTGATGCACAAAAGTGTTTAATTTTGATGAGTTCCCATTTATCTATTTCTTTCTTCAATGCTTGTGCTTTGCATGTAAGATCTAGGAAACCACCTCCTATTACAAGTTTTACAAGATATTTCCTTACATTTTCTTTTAAAAGTTCTATGGTCTTGGTCTCTGATCCATTTTGAGCTCATTTTTGTATAAGGTCTGAGATATGGATCCTCTTTCATTATTTTGCATATAATGCCAAGTAATCTTACTGTGTGTCTCCAATAGAGTCTCTGAGATGATCATTCATTCCTAACTGGAACTCAGATAGTCCTCAACCCTCTCTCAACTGATGATTAACAAAGGCCCATCCCATCTCCCCTAACTTCACCGGGACTTTCCCCCTCCTTTTATTACTCTCTCCTTAATCATCTCTCTCTCCCTTTCTACGGGATCATTCTCTTTAGCATAAAAGTATGTTCTTTCCACACATTCCTATTGAGCTACTCCTATTTCTCTGCTCTCCTTCCCAGCCATATTTCTCTTTCCTTCTCACATCCTATGTACTTTTCAACCTACCGTCATCTGGCATCTTCTCTTGAAGCACCATTGAAATAGTTTTAGTCAAGCCCACCAATGGCCCCTATTTTGCCAAATCCAATAGATAGTTCTGTCTTTGTTATAGTCAGTCTTTCATCAGTACTCAACCAAGTCGACCCCCAGTCATTCTAGAAAGTCCGCTCTCTCTTAACTTCTGAAACATCACTTTCCTACGTCCTTGGCCACTCCTTTTCAGTTATCTTTGCTGATTCATCTTCTGTTTGACCTCGAGATGTTGAGATTCCTCAGTGCTGGGTGTTTACTTCCCTCTGTACCCTCTAGGTAATATCATATTCTCATGGATTGAAATATCTTTCTCCAATTCTTAAAGCTCTGATACTGCTTGTCCAGGATCCAAAGTGGAGCTCTACATTTTATATTCCACCTTTGCAGAACCCAACTTCTTCCTGGTTTTCCCTATCATAATAAGTTAAACCACCATCTGTCTGGTGGCTTAAGCCAGAAAGCCAGAAGTCATCTTCTCTTTCTTGATTTCTAGCATATAATCCATCTTTAATTCCTACAGTCTTTCTCCAAAATGTATCAAAAATCCATTCACTCTTCTATATTCCTCCTGGCTACCATCTTACACCAAGTCACTATCAACCCTTCTTAAATTATCTCCTCATTTCTTTTCTCTTCCTTCTAATCCATTCTCCATATATTAGCCAGAGTGGTTTTCTTAAAACACAAATCATATCTCTACTCTTCAATGATTTCTTTCTGGTTTCAAATAAAACCCAAACTTCTAAATTAAGACTTAAAAGGTCCTCTAGGACTTAGCCCTATCCTACCTCTCAGACCTTATCTTTTTCCACTCTCTTGCTTCAGACATATTTTAAGTTCTGGATAAGCATCAAGCTCTTTACCAGGGGTTCTCTTTCCCTTGGGATGCTCCTTCAGGTTCTTCACTTGGCAGACTCATTCTCTTTTTTTAGATCAGCTTAAAGTTCATCTCCTTTGAGAGATCTTCTTTGACCACCCTCTATTATTTACATCAGTACCTTGTTGGCTTCTTTCATAAATATCACAATCTGAAATTATTTTTCTATTTACTGATTTTTTAATTTCTCCTCTACTAGTATGTGAATTCCATGAATCAGGGCTCATAATTCATCTTTGTGTCTCTGGTGCTTAACAAACTGGCAGTCACATAGTGGATGTGCTGTAATATTTGTTGAATAAGAGAAATGTATCTTTATTACTTTCTAGCATGGTCCATATGATAAACCAAGACACACATTGGGAGTTAGGTTTAATTCAATCTAAGGTGAGGCCAGATTTTGCAAAATAATTTTTGCCTCCAGTGAGCCCATTTCACTTATTTCATATTTATTTTATGAAAATATTTTCATTGATTTCTCCCTTTTACCTAGGGTATTCCCATAACAAAGAGAAGTTACAGAATTCAAGGTAAGGAAAATGGGGTGGAGTGGGGAGGGGTGGGAATCTTGGAGGCCTCTACTCTAATATGACTTGATTTTTGCCCTGAGAAGGCCTGTTTTGGGATTTTAGCTTCTACTTACTTTTTGCCTTAGGCCTAGATTATGAAATGCAAATTTAACATGCATCTCAGTTTACTCCCTGATCCACTTAGCTTCCTTCCTCCTAAAGTTAAGGGGTAGAATGTTCCATTGACAGTGCTTACTTATCTCTCTACTGATTTTTTTTTTCAATGAACTGAATGTTCAACTGATTGAACACCTACCACATCCAGGGTCCAGGATGAGCACTGGGATTATAGAAATGGACAAGAAACACAGAATCGACTCTCAGAAGCTACAGTCTAGCCCAGGTGTTTTCAACTCTGGTTGCGTAGTAGAATCACTTGGGGCACTTAAACATGCTGATGCAGGGCACACCCCAGAGCAATTAAATCAATATCTAGGATGAGGCCCAGACATAGGTTTTTAAAAACTTTCCAGGTGATTCTAATGTGCAGCTAGAACTGGGTACTACTGCTCTAATATATCCCTGCCTTAGTTTCCATTTCTGAGCATACACCAACCACACACACACTCTCTCTCTCTCTTTCCAAATAGAATAGCTTATACAACTTTTACTAGATTTTAGTGACATTTGGTACATGAAAAGAACACAATGCATTTCAAGAAAAAATGATTCTGTCCTTCGAATGCTATCCAAACTACTAATGATTTAAGACTTAAAATTATGCAGACAAAAGAATCTGCAATGAAAAGTCAAATAAGACCAAATAAAATATTTAATTATTGATGGTTTTGGATTATCCATGCCAGCATTCTTTATTAAATAGAGATTTTACAATGTAATACTATTCATAGGTAATATTTACATGTATTCATTGATTATTGGATAAGTTATTTTGTTAATGCTCTACCTATTAATTGCAAGCTCCATGGAAAACTAGAAATTTTTCTGATACATTAACAACTGTGTCCCCTAGCATAGCACCTGACACATATTTGATGATTGACTGAATAAATACCCCTCTCACCAGCCCTGGAAGGTAGGGCTCTTATTATTCCCATTTTACAGATGGCATCCCTTTGGCACAAAAGCTTACTGTATTAGTTAGAATTCTCCAGGGAAACAGAACTGACAGGAGATATGTAAATAGTATGAGATTTATTATAGGAATTGGCTCATGTAGCTGGGATGGGCAAGTCTGAATTCCATAAGGCAGGTTGCAAGCTGGGAACTCTGATGAAGGTTTTCAGTGACTTTCCCAGGAGAAGCTGGAAAAGTAGAGATGGCTGACTGAAGTAGAGATGGAAATTCTTCTTTCTGACTGCTGTAATTATCAGCTCTCCCTTTAAGACCTTCAGATAATTGAATGAGACTTTCTCATTCCTGAAGGCAATCTCTTTGGTTGATGGTAAATGTAATCAGCCATAGATGCAATTAAAATGCTGATGATTTAAATCTACAAAATATTTGCACGGTAACAATTAGGCCAGTACTTGCTTGACCAAACCAGAAAGACACCATAACCAAGTCAAGTGGACACATGAACTTAGCCATCATAGTTATTAATATGTGACTCCCATGGCATTTTTATGTGTCTTGTTCGCTGCTGTTTCTCCAGCTGCCTAGAATAGTGCATGACACATTAAGTATTTCTTGAATGAATGAATGAAAAAAAAAAGAACTAATGTGCCCAATGTCACATGGCTGGGAAGTGATAGAGCCAGAATTCAAACTCAAGTCTGATTGGAACATATTCACTTATTTGTCTCTTTCCTTTTGAAATTACTTAAGCCCACAGAGGATTGAAATAATAATGAAAAAAAATCCTTCACCTAAACTCACTATCTACCATCTTGACATATTGCTTTATCTTTATTTTTTCACACATATAATTTTTTTCCAAACCACTTGTAAGGCAGTTGCAGCCATTTTGACACTTCACCTAAAAATTTCAGTCTGTACTTCCAAACAATAAAGATAATTCTTTCAGGTAACACAATACCATTAAAAATTTTTTTTATTGTGGTAACATAGAACATAAAATTTATCCTTTTAAGTGTTTCTAAGTGTACAATCGAGTAGTATTAATTACATTCACAATATTATACTACCATCACCAAAATCCATTACTAAAACTTTTTCATCACCCCAAACAGAAATTCTGTACCTATTAAGAATAACTCCCTATTTCCCCTGTCCTCCAGCCCCTGGTAACCTTGAATCAAATTTCTCTCTAGATATTTCATTATAATACCATTTTTATACCTGAGAAAATTAACATTAATTCACATTTCCTCAATTGCCCCCCAAATTACTTTTTGCTACTTTATGGCTTCCCTCTCAATCAAGTATCACTCATTGCATTTTGTTGCTGTGTCTTCAGCAAAGCCTATTCTCTTAACTTTATTCTCTATTGCCTTGGGAATGCCTATGTCAACTGTAGCATTTTATCTCCACAGCCTCATCTCTATGGCCAACCTCTCTTCCTCAGGGATAGCGAACGCAGTAGCAGAAGAAAACATCTATACCATTGAGGAGAACACTTATGAAGTAGAGGATCCAAATGAGTATTACTGCTATGTCAGCAACACGCAGTGATCCTGACAGCCTCTGGTTGTTCCTTTCGCGTCTCTGGAATCCCATGCCATCAGACCCACCCCTTCATTTCTGTGCTCATTGTCATTATTTTCAAAAACTATGAAATGTGCCAGGTGGCTGGTTTCTGTCCTAGCCACAGCCATAGGGCAGAGTTGCCCCATTTTTCTGAAGATAATTGGCTCAAAGTGGTTTCACCTGTGACCTGCCCTGAACTTAGGTGCATCGTTACCCAACTCAGAGATTACTAATTAGGAGTTTGAGCCCTGCAATGGGCTTTTATATAGATTAACAGTTCTTAATGCGAAGTCTCTGGAGTTATGGGAAATTCAGACACATGATTGCATCCATGAAATTTCTGGAAATGAAGGGAAAGTAGTGTGCTGAGATATGCACACTTACTTTGTAAAAGGTCTAAAGGGGTCACTGATTTTCAAAAGAGATCTGTGACCCATGTAAGGTTAAGAAACGACTGGACTTAAGACTAGGTGCTCTCTCAAAGTTTATGCTTCTTTAAATGTAGCCTCTCCAATAGTAACCACCCCTGTACAGCCCTCCCCGCCCCACCCTTCAGTTGAGGAGACTGCCTGGCAATTGTCTGTGATACAAAAGAAACTGGGGAAAAAAGGAAGTGTGCTGGTTGTGTGTAGCCATGCTTTGTGTGGGGTACATGCAAAGGGAAGTATCTCTGGCCAACTTCTCCATTCATGGAGAGAACTGGAGCTGTTTATTTCACAGAAGAAGAAGAAGTGATTGGGATTCAAATTCTTTTTCCTGATGCAAAGAAGGCACAGGCCTTTGGAAATATGTATTTTTTAATTTTTAGATACCTTGATGGAAAGACAGTGGTTCCCTAGGTGTTTTAGTTTGCTAAAATTGCTGGAATGCAGTATACCAGAAATGGATGGGCTTTTATAAAGGGATTTATTTAGTTACAAATTTACAGTTCCTAAGAAGAAAGGCAGCTAGCTTTCATCTGGGTTTCTCTGCCACATGGGAAAGCACACAGCAACATCTGCTGGGCTTCTCTCCCAGCTAATGATTTCAAATGGTTTTCCCTGGGGAGATTCCTATCTGCATCTCCAAATGTCTGAATCTGAGCCAACTCTGAGCTAAGAAGTGCCAGGCTGTGCTGAGCTGCTATGAGCTGTCTTTTGACCTCTCTCTTTTAAGCCTACAGCAATTAAATGAAACTTCATTCATTGCAGAAGGCACTCCCCTTAACTGACCATGGATGTAATCAGCCATAGATTAATTTCACATGCTGATGATTTAAGTCCACACCAACAGAACAACTGTGCACCATCACCTGGCCAACTTGACACCTGAACCTAACTTGTACGCTGGGCTGAAGTTCCAGGATGGTGGGGCAAGGTCTGTCTTGCTGTTACTGCTTCCTCCAGTGCCTGTAATCGACTGACTCAGATTTGAAACTTACTAAATATCTTTTGAGTGAAAAATTAAATATGCAGAGAGATTGCTTTCTGGAAAAAGACTTTTCCACTGGAGTGCTCAGATAGAGTGTGACTCAGTAACTTCACTTCTTGGAAAACTCATACAAACCCTGTAACTCTCAAAAGCACTCTTATCCGGACCAAAGTGACTTTTGTTTCTTGACAGCCTCGCCCAACTCAGGCCCTCAGGAGGCTTTCCTTCCTCGCATGTTTGCTTTCCTCTTTCTGCTGAACTCTCCTAAGCACATAGAAATGAATCAACAATATGGACCTGCTGCTGCCTGAAAAGTGTCTGCTCCTCCCTAGGGGATGGTTAAACTGCTGGAGTGCTGCATGCAGAGGACGTCGGTCACCTAGGATGCAGCCAGCCTGTTTGTGTGTTTCTAGAACTCTTACTGACAGTCCTGTTGTGTGAATTATAGTGTTTTGACTACATCTAGACAGTTTTGGGAAGCACTGGCTTTTTACAAGGAGATGTGTGAGGGAGATCAGTTTGCAAAATCAGTTACAGGCAGCAGCTCTCATGCAAGCTGAAAGATTCATTGCCAAAGTTTTAAAGCTATGGAATTCTAGAAGAAAGAGACTTCAGAGCACACATGGATCAGATCCAAAAAGGGATACTTATCCTACAAAAATCCTTAAATAAAAGTGTCTTAGTTTGCCAGGTTGCTATGACAAATGCTACACAATAGGTTAACTTAAGCAACAAGCATTTATTGGCTCACAGTTTTGAAGCTAGAAGTCTAAAATCAAGATATCAGCAAGACTTGCTTTCTCCCTGAATACTAGTGTTCTGGTGCAGGTTACTGGCAATCCTTATGGTTCCTTGGCATATATTTCTGCCTCCCATCGCATGGCAATGTCCTCTCCTCTCTGGCTTCTAGGACTTCCAGATTCTCTTTATAAAGTCTCCAGAAATCTGGATGTAGGCCCATCTTTGTTCTGTTTGCCATATTTTAACTAAAAATAGCATCTTCAAAAAGTCTTATTTGCAATGGATTCATACCCACAGGGAAGTGAATTAAGATAAAGAACTTGTGTTTGTTGCGGTACATAATTCAACCTACCACAAAGGGTATGAATATTATTTGTAATAAACTTTTGAATCAATAGCAGAAGAGTTGATTATGTTGTGGTAATGCAATACTCTGTTGTGGTCAAAAGATTTAGAAAGTATATTATCTTCAAACTTTTATACTAATTCATGAAATATTCATTGAGTGCTTATTGTGTGCCCAGGTACTATGTTTGGTGTGTGAAAATAAACACCGCTCAAATGAGAATAAGAAAAAGCTAATTATTCAGAGCTTGCTATAATAAGTACCACCACTTCCATTTGGGAGAGATTCAAAGGTAGGCAGAGGCGTGGAAAAGCTTCATAGTGGAAAAAGAGGAGACTTTCTAGTATGCCCTGATTGGCATGGGGAGAAGCTGGAAGTGGCCAGCTAGAAGCGGGACATCCTATGTGATTGATTAGGGGCGTGTATTTGGCTTTCTCTGGTTGGTACTTCCTGGACTAGTTGCTGGCAATTGTGGGTCAGAGTTCTGATTTTTATATATGGCCTAGCTTTGGTCTGTTTGTAAAATCAGTCTCTCAGGTGCTAGAACTATGGAGGAGAACCAAAGAGACCTGACAGGAAGGAGGATCAATGTGCATTCATTCGTTCATTCATTCAGTGAACCTTTATTGGCATCTTCTTTGTGCCAGACATGGTTCTAGGCCATAGAAATACAGAATTGAATGAAGCAGAAAAAATCCCCGCCCTCATGGAGCATACCATACAGTCCTTATCAGAGAAGAATGTAATATCCTTGTCAGAAAAGAATGATATACTGTTAAGTTAAAGAAAAAAAGATTCTAGAACAGTATATATGTTTGATACCAATTTTTTTTTTTCACTTGAAAATTAACATGGTGGGAGTGCAAGGATAGTTCAGTGGTAGAATTCTCGCCTGCCATGCGGAGACCCAGGTTCAATTCTTGGTCCATGCACTTCCCAAAGCAGCAAACAAACAAAACAAACAAACAAAAACAAATGCTGCTGCAATAACGGGATACTCACATGGGAAAAATAATGAAATGTGACCCTGACATACAGCATTAAAAAAAAAAAAAAATTAACATGGTTACCCCCTGGGGACAAAAGGTCAAGAGACAGAATTTCATCTTTTCCTTTCCTGTACTTCTACAATTGTTTGAATTAATTTTTCCATTTTCTTTAGTAATAAAATTAAATTTAAGCATTATAGCAATATTTTCATTCTGCCCTTCTCATCTTCCTTTATAATTCAGTGTGTTTGGGTCCCTATGTTTCAAAGAAAGAACTTGAACAGTTCTTCACATGGGGAACTTTAGACTATACTGATTTTACATAGACAGAAATAAAGCCCCAGATAGGCTAAGTGGGTCGGTCTGGGTCAAGGTTGAGTGTGGCAGCAAGCAGGACTGGAAGCCTGGCTTTCAGGGTGAGATTCACTCCACGGCGAGTACTTGTATTGGAGAAGATGGTAGAGGGGAAAAAAAAGAAGAAGAAAATAGTTACTATATGGAGCCCATAGGTTGGCAAGTGAGAGCGTTAGAGAACTAAAATCAGTATGGTAAGATTGGACATTGGACTTGCTCTTGGAAGTGCCTTAGAATTTTTCTTCCAGAGCTGCCAACAGAAACCCCATAGACTTTGAAAAGAAGAGGGTTCCTGATCTCTTTAGACTGAAAAAAGTGAGGTCTTACTATATCTTATCTGTTCATCACTTCTAGATTTTGAATTCCTGAGGCAGAAATTCCAAGAGGTTCAGCCTCTTACTAATTGAGTTTTGGTCATTTATGCCTGCTCCCAAAGTGGTTTATCGATGTAAAAAATTAAACTGAATACAAATTAATTTTGTCTCCAGATTTTTATTGAGATGTTTGGGTCGTTCTGGAGAGAAGTGGAGATACCCTAGAGCATTTGGACATGTTGAGACACCTGTTGTTCTTAAGCTTTCCTATCATCCTCTTCCAGGTTTTAGTTGTGAAGTGGGGAAAAGAAGAGAGGCAGCTGGGCCACTGAATGCATCTCAAAGTTGAGGAGGGCTCAGTGTGGCCGATTTTCAGTGGGAAGTCTGTGCAAGAGGGCTATATGAGTAAGACATGTTAGTTTCAGACTTCCAGAGCCTCTATATCATTTTCTAAGCCATAATAAATGCAATTATAAAAGTCATTCCAAGTTATTCATTTGCTGGCAGTGGTGATGACCTTCTGTGAATTCTTGTTCTAATTCCTTTGGCTCACAGTGACCTTCTTTCCCCAGAGAGAGCAATGAGTTTTTAAAAAAGTTTTATTGGTTATTGAAGCTATTTGTGTGTGGTGCTAGAGGTGGAGGTAGGTATCTGTTATTTTAATATAATTATTTTATGGAGGGGTCACCTTTAGAAAACATTTCATTACAACTTCATATTTTTTACTTACCTCCCACTCCATGGTAAGTTGATAAGTTGTCTTTTGTAATTTCTATATTTTATATTTGTGCTTTTTCATTAGTTTTAAACCTAGCTCAAATAAAATAGAAATATTTTACTCTCCATTGCAGTGTTTGTCTTCTTTTGGTCAGCTCTGAGATAGCTACGTATGTGTATCTAATCTGTTTTTAATTTTATTATTCACAGTTTACTTGACATTTCCTGCTCCATTACACACTGATTTTAGTGCTTATTCAGAAAATACTCAAGTAAAAGTAACAACTATCAAAATATGAGAAAGGTTGTTCACAAATTTTTGTTCTATTGATAATGTAAGTTTCTTGATTCTATTCTTTTTCCCAAAGTTCAGTACAAGATCATAGTAAAAACCTCCCGACCTTACTGTTAACTAAATCTGAGGGTTGAAGTAAGAATGCAATGGTGGAGGGGCCTTAAAACCCAGCTGCTGTCCAGGCCTCATTGAAGTTCTCAGCAGATCTGACTTTTCAGCCTTCTCTGCCCTTCTGCCCCACCAAAAAATCCTATTACAATAGCAACTGTAATCAGCTTTTCATCAGCATGGGAGAAAAGGGGTATTTGAACTGATAGAATTTCAAGTAAAAGGTAAGAATTATGACATTTAGTTATCCCGGCTGCCTTATGTCAAGCAGTTGCGCTGACAAGGGACACCCCTGGTGTGAAGACCCACTGTCGCCAATTAGCTTAGGCATGTCGGGACTCAGCAGGAGTTTCTATGTGAGCAGGAGGCAGCATGTTGGCGGCGGTTGGCTTGCTAGTTTCCCCCTTATTGTTGGTTTTTAAACTTTTTATTTTGAAACCATTTTAGATTTACAGAAATATTGCTAAGATAGTACAGTTTCTGTATACCCCTCACCCACTTCCTGTAATGCTAACAGCTTACCTAATCATGTCATAGTTAAAACTAAGAAATGGACAGTGGCAAAATCCTTGAAACTACAGACTTTATTTGGATTCAGATGATTCATTTCTAAAATTTAAATGAAATGTTCTTTGAAAAAAAATACAGGAGAGTTTTAAGTTAAAGCTAACATTCCCCATTTCCTGTCCCCCCATCAAACCCTTCTCCCATTCCAGGAGTACTTGTCAGCATTACTACTTTGGTATATTTCCTTCTAGACCAACACTGTCCTATAGAAATACAATGGGAATGGCAGATATAATTTTGAAATTTCCACTTACTACACTGAATAAAATTAAAAGAAACAGCTGAAATTAATTTTAATTATTTTATTTATATCAATACACCTAAAGTGTTATCATTTCAACAGGAATAAATATAAAAAACATTAATGAGATAGTTTACATTCTTTTTTTTTTTTTTGTCCTAAGTCTTACAAATCCCATGTGTATTTTACATTTGTGGTACATACTAATTATGACTAGACATATTTTGAGTGTTTAATAGCCACATGTGACTGTTGGCTACAATATGAGACAGCACAGTTCTAAACTATTCTCTCTGCTCTCTCTCACGTGCACATTGTAACTTATTTCTTTCCACTATTTATAGAAGGCCATTGGTCCAGAATATATGGAATAATGACATTTATTTAGATAGTTATATAGTATTAAAACAAATGTGTGCAATTTATTGAACCATTTCACTATGGACATTCAGGTTTTTGAGGTTTGTTTTTTCCCTTCCCAATCAAGGCTTCAAGGAACCTCTGTTATACAAAAAATCTATGTGCATTTGCCTACTTCCAAGGCATAGAGTTCCAGTTATGGAATTGCTGTGTCAAGGGGTTTGATCCTGCTTGAAATAATATGACTATAAAACAATATATATCTATATTTTAAAACAAAGATGTCAGTTAATTATAGAGCTAATTTGTGCTATATTTTTCAAGGCATTCATTTTAGATGACTAAAACTTTATTCCAGTAATATTTCTTTCACAATAATTTTTTTGTGTGTATGTATGTGTGTGTATAATTTGCTATAAGAACCAATTTAAACTAAAATCCTAGGCCAAGTGACTCTCATAGGCATAGGCCTTATTTTTTGTAAACATGCTATCATTCACTCATTTATTTTCTCCCTCTCTCCCTCCCATCCTTTCATCCATCCATCCATCCAAGAAATAACTTCCTAACTGATATCCTCTTATTCCACTTATTCTCTCCTAATAATCCATTCTTCTCATAAAAGCTTAAGTGTTTTGTTTTCTTTTTTTAAAATCACCAATCAGATCAGATTACTATGTAATTTAAAATCTTTCAATAGCATCTCATGGAACTGGATTTCTGCTTACCCGACTATCTTCTCCTTGTTCTCTCTTTTTCAGACTCACTGACCCCTTTCTGCCTTTAATACAGACCAAGTTCTTTTTGATTTCTGTCCTTTTCAATGGCTACTCCCTCTGTTTGGAATACTTTTCTTGGATTGTTTGTGGAATAACCTCTTTTTCATCTTTCAGTTCTCAGTTTGCATGTCATCTAAGAGCTTTCCATAAACCATCCTATATAAAGTAGCCTCCTGTCATCAGTGATCCAATTAATTCCTTTACTGAATTTATTCCAATATGAAAAGCTATTCTCTTATTTACATTTTTTGTGATCTGTATCCCCTGGCCCTCAACTAGAAAGTAAATCCTCTAATTCATGGTGTATTTTAGGGGCCTAGTACAATGCTTATAGTAAGTACTAAATAAATACTTACAGATGGACTGATTGAATGATTGTATACCTGCTATATTGCAAGTTCAAGGTGGGGTACAGCACCTCAGACAGAAAGGTTCATGTATTTCCTTCCATGAGGTCAGCAACCCAGACTGACCTCCAAGCAGATGATGACAAACTGTGAGAAGCCCATAGCAGACCTGCCTACCAGATTCTGAATGATACAGAAAATGATATTTTGGTGATGTCTTTTTTTATTTGTTTTTCCTGGAAATCCTAATCCCTAGCTTCCCTTATATTAGTATAGCATTCCAAGTGGCATTTATAGTATACAGATAGCCTGGCCCACAGCAGTTATTCAGTAAACATTAATTAGATGAATGCATGAAGTGACATGGATAATAAAGATTCTGACAGCATATATGCTGGCCTGATGTACTTTCTACTTTGTCAAAAAATGTGTGCCGTCAGAACAAAGTTACTAGAATTAATAAAAAAAATTCAGCAAATGATGGGGTACAAGATCAACGTGCAAAAATCAGTAGTGTTTCTATACTCTAGTAACAAAAAATATGAAGAGGAAATCAAGAAAAAATACCATTTACAATATAATTAAAGAATCAAATATTTAGAAATAAATTTAACCAAGGATATAAAGGACTTGCACGTGGAAAACTATAAGACATTGCTGAAACAAATCAGTGATGGCCTAAGTAAATGGAAGGGCATTCTTTGTTCATACATTTGAAGACTAAAAATGTTATTATGTCAACTCTACCCAAAATGCTTTAAAAATTCAATGCAATCCCAATAAAAATTACAACAACCTTCTTTGCAGAAATGGAAAAGCCAATTATCAAATTTAAGTCAGAGGGTAAGGAGCCCTGAATAGCCTAAATCATCTTGAAAATGAAGAATGAAGTTGGACTCAAACTTCATGATTTTAACTTTTTATGAAGCCACAGTAATAAAAATAGCATGGTATTGGCATAAAGACAGACATGTAGACTGATGGAATTGAATTGAGAGTTCAGAAATAAACCCTCACATCTATGAGCAATTGATTTTTCACAAGGTTGCCAATTCTACTCAGTGGGAAAGAATAGTCTCTTCAACACATGATGCTGGGGAAACTGGATATCCATCAACAAAAGTATGAATGTGAACCCCTACCTCACACCATATACAAAAATTAACTCATAATCGATTAAAGATCTAAATAGAAGAGCAAAACTATAAAACTCCTATAAGAAAACATAAGGGAGTATCTTCAGGACCTTATGTTTGGCAATGGTTTCTTAGACTTTACACCAAAATCATGAGCAACAAAGGAAAAAGTAGATAAATGGGACTTATCAAAATTATAAACTTTTGTGCATCAAAGGACTTCATCATGAATATAAAAAGACAACCTATTCAATGGGAGAAAATATTTGGAAACCACATATCTGATGAGAATTTAATACCCAGAGTATAAATAGAAATCCTACAACTCAACAACAAAAAAGACAAACAACCCAATTTTAAAATGGGGAAAAGATTTGAATAGATATTTCTCCAAGGAAGATATACAAATGGCCAAAAAGCACATAAAAAATGGCTCAACATCATTAGCTATTTGAGAAATTAGCTATTTAGAAAACCACAATGAGATACTAGTTCATATCCACTAGGATGGATACTATTCAAAAAAGAAAAAAATAAGTGTTGGAGAGGATGTGGAGAAATAGAAATACTCATTCATTGTTTGGTGGTAAGGGAAAATGGTGTAACAGTTGGAAAACAGTTTGTTCCTCCAATTGCTTTGTATAGAATTGCCACATGACCAGGAAATCTTATTTTTAGGTAAATACTCTGACGAATTGAAAGCAAGGATTCAAACAGATAGATGTACACTGATGTTTATAGCAGAATTATTCATAATTGCCAAAAGATGGAAGAAACCCAAGTGTCCATCAACAGATGTGGTATATATACAGAATGGAATATTATTTAGCCATAAAAAGGAATGAATTTCTGATAGATGTGACAACACGGATGAACCTTGAAGACATCATGTTGAGTGAAATAAGCCAGACACAAAAGGACAAATGTTCTGTGTCTCACTTATATTAAATAGTTAGAACATGAAAATTCATTGACTCAGAAACTAAAGTAAACGTTACCAGGGACTGGTTGGGGGTAGGAAATGGGAGTTAATGTGTAATTGGTATAGAGTTTCTGTTTGGGGTGATGGAAAAGTTTTGGTAATGGATGGCGGTGATCAGAGCACAACATTTTGAACTTCATTAATGTCACTGAATTGTATATTTGAATGGGGTTAAAGGGAACATTTTAGTTTGTGTGTGTGTATGTGTGTGTATGTATATATACATATGTTAGTAGAATAAAAATTTTAAAAAAGCATAGAATTATACTACCCAAACAGTGACCCCTAATATAAAGCATGGACTATAGTTAATAGTTTAATTTTAACTTTATTACATCAATTGTAATAAAGGTACCACACTAATACAAAGTATGAATAAGGAAAACTATGTGTGATGGGAGTATATGGAAACTGTTTTTTGTGTGATTTTTCTGTAAATCTGTAACTTCTCTAATTTAAAAAAATGTGTTTTTCAGTTTAAGCTACTAGATATTTATTAAAGCATTAATTCATAATCTTACCTCCTTCTTGATGCTTGGTAATATCTAAACATAGCTTTAGGTGACTTCAATTGCTTTCTTTTTTGCTGTCTTCCATGGATAAAGAAAACCATTGTGCTTGGGTTGTAAAAAGTATAGATTCTGAATGTAAAACAACTTTTTCTTGTAAGAATGTAGAGTTTTGTTACTTGCTTTTTTCCGCATAATTACATAAGCAGTACACTGGTATAATTTAATATGCTACTCAAATGATAAATAAATTATAGTTTCAAGCCGAAAATCCCTATTTTCTCGTACAACCCAAGCAGAGCAGATTTTCTGAACACTTTGGCTTGTGTCCTTGTACTCCCTTTTCTATGATTTTTCCACATAGATACGTGTGTGTGTATGTGTGTGTGTGTGTATGTTGCTATTTTGTTGTAATGTTTTTATAAAATGTGTCCCTAGGTTCTTGGGTGTATTGTTTCTTTTCACTTAATATTTCTTGGAAATATTTACATGTAAGAATGTCCCAGTTAAATGCTGACATTCTTTCAAAAAGCAGTGTCAACATATTTAAAGCCACAATATCCACAACCAACACTAAAACCTTTACAAAAGTTTTCACAGAGTGTGGAGTACATTTTATACGGTTGCTATTAGCACAGACAATTTCACCTTGGTGCCCAGGTTCTATGGCATTCTTGGTTTGGGAGAGTAGAGTTCTTGAGAAGACTTCCTTACTCCCATCTGGCGAAGCCTAAGGCTATTAAGTCTTTTTGATCCATCCATCTTCTCTAAATGGTCCTGGAAAAACGTCTCACATTCTTGTGCAAATAATGTAGGCAGGACACGTGGTTAAAAGCAAAAGTTTTAACTTTTTAAAAAAATCTGTGACTTTTTCTTGAATGTAGAAAGTAGAAAGGTCCATTGTTTTGATACCAAGGGGAATAAAAAAGCCCTGTAATTCCTTAGGGAGAAATTCTGCTTTACACAGGATCGTGCCCTCTAGAATTGGGAAAAACTAGAGGACACATTCAGTCTTCTAGCATTATTGTCATATACAACTGCAAAACCCAACAGTGCAGTACAGTTCGTAACACAAAAGCGGCATGGATATTTTAACAGCAAGCAACTTTTGTATTTGGAGAGATATCTTCCTAAAATGCAGCTGTGCTTCAAAGACTCCAGTGGTCATAGAAACAACTGCATTCAATAAAACTGGGGTGCCTGGAGCTATTACTTTGCAAGTGGAACTTGAGAGAGAAAGGACCTTAATTTGTCATACATATTACCCAACAGGTTGGTGAATAAGTCCAATAAAGCTTCCATAGGAGTATTGAAAGGCAGTTTTACCATGCTACAAGTTGGAAAGAATTGCCACCTCTATGTTTGGGTTACAGTCAGCCTATCTGGACACTTTGCAAAAGATTCTTGCTGGTCAGCATTTAAAATGGGCTTATCATTTGTAACAATTGACCTTTCCTGAAATCATGCAGTAGTGAGTGATGAGTCTTCTTTAAATCTCTTCTCATGCCAGAATCTTCTCAATATATAAGAAATTTAGACAGATTACATGCCAAAATACCCAACACAATACTTATATATTTTTAGCCTCATACAGAACTTAAAATCCCAGGAGCTATGAGCACGCTAGACTTTATGTGGTTTATTCCTTCAGTCATTTCAAACACTGGAAGTAGGGCCTATATAGTTATTTGACTATTCACTTTATGTTTATATCTCCCACATTCATACCAGGATACATCAGTTTTACACAGCCATTGAATATTGTTAGATTTTTACTGCATCTTACAGTGATTACCCAATGTCTATCTATAACTCATTTTGTGATGCTAGAGAAAAGCTCTGTTTTGAAAATCTACATTGTACAGAAGCATATGTCTTTAATGTCTCCAGACAAGAAAGCCTTACAGTTAATTTAATCTTTGCACTTTGGGGTGCAACTGACAAATGAATGGGAGGGGGTTACTTAATATTTTTAGTAAAATGTTGCTTTGGTCTTGTGCAGAACATGTAGAATATGCTCTTTAATTTAGTAAATATTTTTTTAAAAGGTAGAGATGCTTTTTTAGAGTAGCTATAACGCTTCTTAATCAAAATTTCTGAAATTCTTGTAATTTTTTTCCATATCAATTGAAATTTGTTCACCAACTATTATTTTTGTTTGAAGTGTGATTTTTTTATTTCCTTTTCTTCCCAAGCACTCTTGCAAAAATAGAAGTAGGTTTCTGCTAATGATTCAGCAGACATTTAATATTTTATATGCTTTTTGAGCTGTGTAACTTAATATTCGGATACTTGATTGTTTTATTATGTAATTGATAAATGGTGATGTGTATTAATGTTAGTTCAACCATGTATTTGAACTCTCTTGGACTGTGTTGTTACAGTTATATGGGAGAAATAATTTGTCAGTATATTAATTTGTCAGTGCAATGGTAAATAATAATTTACCAGCTTGTAAAAACTTTGTGTGAGAGTTTAAACATCTAAATGAATAATGAAATGCAAAAAAGAAACAACCATAAAACAGAAAAGCCCCCCAATATTCTCAATTGATGAATTATTAGTGTAGTGTGTAGCTCAACTTTGTTCATTTTAAAGATGAGGTAGCTTCTTTTCCAAAACTTCCTGAGGGCAGATAACTGTAGGTTGCTGTTGTTTGCTTGGAATGTTCCATTGCTTAACATGGAAGTGGACTAGGAATCATTCAACCCCCTTTCACTTCTGCCTCTAGCCCAAGTGACTCCTGTGTGTCTCACATTCTATTCCTCTTTTTGAAACTTAATTTATTCATCTATTAATTGAAGGGGTTGGCCCCAGGTAAAGTCCTTTCATGCATCAATAGTATCAAAGCCTGTGTGATTTTTCAGGCCTGGTGTCTGACCTAAAATTAAGATCTTTGCTGAATCTTTTCAAACTAGTCTAGCAGCAAACAAATACTGTTCCAGCTCATTAATGTCTCCTATTGTCTAAGTTAGTAAGTGGATCAAATTTAGCAAAAAGATTGGTAGCCTGGAGAAATTTGACTTTCAAAGCTGCTTCCCAGGATTTTTATGTAAGGGCGTGGCAAGGAGATAAAGAGTAGAATCTTAAGAGAAAGTTGTCTTTAACCTGAAAAGCCTTTGGAGGAAGGGTTAGTAACAAACAGACCATAAGAGGGAAGGAAAAGCGTAAATGAGAAACTACAAAACTTTCCTGCTTAACAGATAAAAATGGTCTTCTGGAAGATTATGCTGTGTTGAAGATAAAAGCAAAATATCATGCTTGGACTTTCTCGGTATTAGATGGGATATTAGTACAATGATGACTGAACCGATACAGTTAGAGAAAATATACATAAAGTTGCATTCTTTGGGTTTCTTGAGGATAGATTCTCATAATTCTACTGGTCTTAACAGAATCGTTTAATTGTTTAATTATATAGTTGAGTCGTTTAAGCTTTCCCTGGCAAAGTCAGTGTGAGAAAAGTAAGGGAGAAACTGATCCTGGGGAGAATAGCATGGTACCTTTGGAGGAAGACATGTTTGGACATACTTGAAAGTCACGTGATTTAAAGCGCATCACTTTGCTGAGTAAAGTGATCTGTAAAGTTCTGCGTAACGCTCGTCTGTAAAGTGGGTCTTTTACAACGAATTTAAATGGGAAAATATGTGTTAATGACATAACTTTATTAGCAGTTTGTGATTGACTTTTTGATTTGCAAAATTTAAAAACTAGTTTCAAGATGTATAAAGGAGGAAGGAGCCTAGCACTGACTGCTGTCTTTTGAAGATTTGGAGGGGGGCAGTCTTTTCAGTGTTAGAAATTACAGAGCATGCAAAGGGAAGTGAGCACAAGTGTTTTGGTTTGATCAGCATTTTGTTAGTCTGAGGTGGAAGGGGGTGCCCAGGCTGGGAGGGTGGGCAGTTTTTAGTTTGAACTTTGTCTTGAAGGTCTTTGGAAGCCATTGAAGGTTTTTAAGGAGGAGAGGCACTTGGCTGGATTATTCAGAGAGACCTGAGAAGACTGAAAAAAAAAAAAAAGCCATCTCACTCCTCTGCTGTAGCCTGCAGCTGCAGGTAACTAGAGAACAAAATCACAAAATCAACCACTTGGGATGGTCTCACTTTCATGACCCCTACCTCAATGGCACTTTAGTGCTGCCAGACTAAATGCATTGGTCTCTAGTCCATTTGCTCTCATACAATGCTTTTCAAATACCAAAGCTCTCTTCCCCATCCTCACTGTCCATGGATGACTGAGCTTCCTACTTCACTGAGGAAGCAATCAACTGAAAACTTTCCCAGCCATACCCACCCCAGTGTGTGCAAACCCTACCACCCCTGTTCATGCCTAAGCCGAATCCTCTATATCAGCATGAGCTTCCATCACTCCATCATGCTGGCAAGTTCTCCCTCTCCCAAATCAGATTTTCTCATTCCACTCAATCATCTCCAACCATACAAACATGAGGTTATGTTTACCATCTTAAAAACACTTCTCTAGAACCCAGTCTCCAGTGACCCCCTCCATTTCCTTGTTCTCCTTTGTTGGAAAACCCTTGAGAGAGTTCCTTGCCTCCAATTCTTTCCTGATTTTGTCTTTCCTTGTAAACTTTTTATTGAAGTATAACATAATTATGGAAAAACAAACAATTACTCAACTACTCTTCACAGGAATTGTTTTTGTCAACGTTTCTAATGACTTCCACCTTGCTCAGAACCACCTATGGCCAAATCTCATCCCTTATCTTATTTGACCCATTAGCAGCATTTGACTGATGAGCCCCTGTTCCTTGATGTATTTGCTTCACTTGGCTTCCAGGACCCCATTTACTTTTATGCTTCTCCCTCCTACCTCACTGGTTTGCTTTTACTCACTCCCGTGTGCAAGATGGAGGTGCCTCCTCTACCTCAAGGCCTTGGAAGGCCCCAGTGCTTAGTCCTTAGTCACCCACATTCCCTTGAGGAACTCATCCAGGCTCATGGCTTTAAATTCCTTTTTCATACTAACGATTTCTAAATGTGAATCTTTAGCCCAGATCCCTCTCCTGAACTCCAGCAGTCTCCATCTGGGTGTTGGACGCATCTCAAACTAAATGTGTCCAAAACCCAGAGTGTTTCTTCCAAATCTCTTATTACATGTAGCTCTTCTCTTCCCCATCTCAGTTGGCGGCACCTCCAGTCCTTTCAGTTGCTCTAGGCCCCTCCTCTCACATCCCGTAGGCAATCCTGTCTACTCTACTTTCTAGACATCCGCATCTGAACACTGTTATATCACCTCCACTGCTGTCCCCTCTCTCTTCTGGATTAGTGACAACAATCTCCAGACAGGTCTTTGTGCTTCTCAACCTGGCAGCCACAGTGATCCTCCTAAAATGTTAATTGGATCTTGTTACCTTTATGCCTCTGCAGTAGTGTTCCTTTTCCTTGGTACGTGAAGTCTGAAGTCCTCACAGAGCGGCTCATGAGCCCCCCGTGTTCTGCCCTCTCCCCCCTGCCCCTCTGTTTCCCTGTACCTCACTGTGTTTCCAGCCACGTTGGCCTCTTTCTCTGTTCTGTGGACACATCAGCATCCTTCTATGTTAAGCCCTATTTATTCCCTTTTCATGGAAAACTCTTTCTGGCTTGCCTAACTACTCTTATTCTTTGTCTTTGCTTAGGTGTAATCTTCTCAGTGACACCCTATTCAAACCTGACCACCATATTTAAAATTATGGTGGTTGTCTAGTTCAAATTAAAAAGCGAAAATCCACAAGGCTGCCTTGTTTGGGAATCTTTAAGACCTAAAGGAGGCTCCCTGGGAGATGGGCGCATGTCAGAAAATCTGATCCAATGGAGTTGTACAGTTATTGAACATCTCAGATCCTTGGTTCCATGTCCCGGACACTTGTTCCCTTACTCCCTGCCTTAGCTCTTGCTTGTCATCTCCTCAACTTAAAATCTCTCCACCCCTTCCCCCATTCTTCTCCAAGGATGAACCTTATGTCACTTTTATGTCTTTAAGGATTTCCCACAACCCAGTCAAAAAGAACGGTCTCTCCCGATGCTTTTTGTTTTCATTTGTTTACCTAGTCATTCAATATTTATTGGGTTCCTCACACTGTTACAGGGATAGAGCAGAGAACAAGAGGGAAGAATTCTGCCTTAACGGTGTTTATGTTTTAGAGTACTATGTGTTGCACTGCCCAATACAGTGGCCATATGTGGTATTTAAATTTAAATTAATTAAAATTAAATTAAATAACAATTTAGTTCTTTGGTCACAGTAGTCAAATTTCATGTGCTCAACAGTCACAAGTGGCTAGTGGCTGCTATATTGCACAGTGCCTGTAGAGAATAACTCCATGTCAGAGAAAGTTCTGGAAGGAAAAGAGAGTCCACATACACACACACAAACACACACACACACACACACAGATAAACCAGAGAGAGGTGTGGGGGGCAGGAGGTGCATGGACGTGGTTTGATGAAATATTTATCATTTAGCTCGTCCTGCCTGATGTGACTGGTCAGCTGCTTACTCACCTGTGTCTCCACCAGATTGTACAATCCTGGATTTTTTTCATCCTTAGTATCTTAAGTCATGCCCTGTTAGCTTTAGTATATTAGTAATAATGGTGGCAAAATTGAATTTTACTTGTCACTGACCTACAGGGCTTCCGCCATCTTTTAAGTATAGTAAAATGACCCATAGGCTATTTTGACTCCCAAATAAATAAAGCATAACCTAATTCTATATAAGCCTTTTCAGAATCCCCCTCCATTGGTAATGGTTGAGGTGGCGTCAACGGTGTCCCCTCCGAGCATATAAAGGTACAGGGTAGCAGGTACCAGAAAGGGAAATGTGCTTATTCCTGGGTAGAACTCATTGCATTACCCAGTTAAATTTGAGGGTGTGGAGAGAGTTTGGCACTGGTGCAGGACCATTAGAAATCATATGGTCCAACCTCTTAATTTTATGAAAGAGAAGAATTTCAGCAAATAGGTTGTGTGAAGGTCCAGTGACAGGAGGAAGCTTGTGTCTAGGGAACTGGAAGGAGGTCTAAGGTGGGGTCTCCCTCTCGCTGAGAACTGGTCACTGCAGCTGGCGAGACGGGGCTGGGGCAGGTGGGAGAACTCAAGCCCTGTCTAAGGAGATGGGGTGCCACGAGCCCTGTGTTGCCAGACCTTCTAACCATATTTCACATAAAGCCAAAAATCCAAGTTGTCATGTGCATGCCCTGGGTTTTTAAATTTTGGTGATTAATTAAGAAATGAATTTTTAAACACTGTCAAACAAAGTGCATCTGCAGGCCAAACATAATCTTTGGGCCACCAGCTTGTAGCTTCAGGCTTCAGCCTCTTCCTGGTACAGAGGATGCTGGGGTTTGAGGTCCCCAGTCCCAGCAGTGCCTGTCGTGGGTCAAAAGAACATGAGGGGAAGTGAGAAATGCAGCAGCATTGCTTCCTGGGAGAGAGTTACGGAATCTTCAGACCAGAAGGGGAGTTAATAAAGTACTAGGCAGGCTCAGTGATGCCTGCATGGTTTAATGATTAAGAGCAAAATTCAGAAGGCCTGGTTCCTTATCTAGGCCCACGTAACCTCTCTAAGCCTCAGCTTCCTCCTCCGTTAAGGGGGTTAATGGCAGCAGCTGCCTCAGAGGTTCTGCGAGGATGAAATGCACATGGGTGATTGGCACAGAGCCTGCTACACAGCAGATTCTCTCCCCAGCTTACCTAATATTATAGAGCAAGTATTTCTAGTCCTATTTTACAAGAGAGGAAATCAGCGCTTGGGGGGGTGGGCAGTGTGGGGATGGAGTTCAGTGACTCCCAGGCACACACAGTGAGTAGCAGAGCTGGGATTTGAACCAGGTCCCTGCAGTCTACTGCTTCTGGAGTCCCTGCCATCTCTGAGGAGGATGTGTGGTCTGAGTCATTACACTTAGCAGCGCGCGTGGTTAGGCATGATGATTCACATTCTTGCTCAATGCTTCTTGTTAATGGTGAACTTTGCAGAATGACTGGTTGAGGCTGGTATTAAACTTTCTGGCCAGGGGCAGGAAGAACCCGCTGCCCACCAAAGGCCAGTTGGTTCACATGCTCGAGGCCAAGAGGAAGTGCATCTCTGCCATGAGAAGGCTGGTCTTTGCTCTGTTGTTTGGCCACTGAGCCACACTGCTAGTCTTTGTCTCCAGTCTTCTTCCTGTTTGTTTCCCTGTTTCCTGTGTCAGAACCAGGAGCTGGGTTGGACGCTGTGTATGGGGAAGGGACTGGGATAGAAGGGACTGTTCCTTGGGGCTGCTCTCTCCCTCTGTTGGAATTAGAGCTCTCGGCCACCAGGAGCCAACGGAGCCCTGAAGCCCTGTGTGTGGTCTTCTGACATCCTCAGCAGGTTCATGTGACTTTGCTTTGTGAGCGTAAAAGGAGAAGTTCAAATCTGAAAATTAAGATTCGTTCCGATACGGTCTGGTACCAGCTGGTCTGTCTGTTCACTTTTCTTCAGGCTGATACCGTGATGCATGCTCAGGCAGCCATCTCAAGCCTCATAGTGTTTCTGACAAGTAAGTGAGGAGGTGGGCTGGGGGGTTGAAAGTCCTGAGGATGGGGGGGGGGTATGCTGGTTATGGGGCGTGAGGGAGGGAAGATGTTTCTTAAGGTTTGTTGGTTGATGATGGGTTAATTAGTGAGCAAAGCTTGCTCCAAAGAAATTGCTTAAGTAATTTGTAATGTTATGAGTTACAAAACCCAGGGTGAAGTGAAGAAGGCAAGATGCATTACAGCATGTCATATGCTGCCATTTATGTTTTAAAAAGGGGGTGGGTAGAAAGTTGTGTGTGCATAGATTACTTCTCAAGCATATGCAAGAAATGGTAAAAGTGACTACCCCTGGGTGGGGAGCATGGGGAGAGGAAATAGGGGTGAAGGGAAGAAGGGAGAATAGTCTTGCTGTACTTTTTTGGGCCTTTTAAGGTTAGGTTTTGTTTTGTTTTTAACCACATGCAATTATTTCTTTTAAAAATAAATATTTTAATTCAAATAATTCTGTGAGATGGGGGGAACCCTAAAGAATAGACATTTTAAAAACTCGTAATCTCTGGAGACTGGGACAAGGGGAGACAGTTCATTTTTTCTTCATTATATACTTCTAGAATATTTTAATTTTTAGGATTAGTGTATATTACATTTATCATCAGAAAACATGGCATTAGGCAAAATTAAATACTGTAAAAATCCCAGTGAAGAATATAATTTTATCTTCTGTAACACTGAGCATTTTATTTCCCGGCCAATTTCCCAAATTCACATCCCAGTACTAAATATGATTAGCTATTGAATCTTAGATTTCTTTTAAGGGCCATTTTGCATTGGGCAACATAGAATTTTTATGCCATTAGCCCAGGAGATAATTTTTCTAATTTTTTGTTTTAGTAGCACAGTTTAGTACTTGGTATAATATTCTCCTTTTCCCTGATTATTCCTTCTGCTAAGCAAGCCTTGCTCAGCTGCTGGACTATCACCAGCCTGGATTCTTTTCAACCAATCCTAAAGCCCATGATAAGCCTCAGCCCCTCCTGGAGGTATTAGAAACCCACTTTCTAAAAAATTAATTCTGAATTGTTTACTAGACATCTGCCTCCAAGTCCGCAACACTTTAAACAAAACATAAGTGCCACATTTTGGGGATGGGAGCAGTGGTTGCAAAGGGGATGATTTCATTTGTGATAGCTTTTAATTGTATTTAAACAATTTAAATCCATTGGTCTTTAAAAAAAGTTTTAATTGGAGAAGTTGTGGGTTTGAAGAAAAATCTTGCATAAAATACAGAGTTCCCATATTCCACCTCTTATGAACACCTTGCATTAGTGTGGTACATTTGTTGCAATTCATGAGAGAATGTTTTTATAATTGTCCTATTACTATAGTCCAGTGTTTACAATAGGGTTCACTGTTTGTGTTTATAGTCCTATGCTTTCTTATAATTTTTATTCTAGTAACATATATATATATATATATATATATATACGTACAACCTATTATTTTAGTTTTTAAACTTTTTTTGTTGTATAATATAACATAAATACAAAGCAAAAAAAGGAAAAAGCAATAGTTTTCAAAGCACTCTTCACAAGTAGTTACAGGACAAATCCCAGAGTTTCTCATGGGCTTCCAAATCATCCTCTCAGATTTTACCTTCTAGCTGCTCCAGAACATAGGAGGCTAGAAGAAATAAATATTTCTTTTATCATCACTATCGACTTTTTTTTTCAATTTTGTGAAAAATAATGTACATACAAAAAAGCAATAAATTTCAAAGTAAAGCACAACAATTGGTTGTACAATAGATCCCAGAGTCTGGTATGGGTTACAATTCCACAATTTTAGGTTTCACCTCTAGCTGCTCTAAGATACTGGAGACCAAAAGAAATACCAATTTAGTGATTCAGCAATCGTACTCGTTTGTTAAACCCTATCTTCCCTGTATAACTCAACCATCATCTTTGTTCTTTCTGTCCTACTCTTTAGGGGTGTTTGGACTGTAGCCATTCTAACTTTTTCATGCTGGAAGGGGCTGTCAATAATACGGGGTAGGGAGATGGAACTAGCTCATGTTCTGGAGAGGCTGGGCTAGGTTTCAGGAGTTATCTGGTCCAGGGACCCATCTGGAAGTTGTAGGTTTCTGGAAAATTACCCTAGTGCATGAAACCTTTGTAGAATCTTATATATTACCCTAGCTGTTCTTTAGGATTGGTAGGAATGACAACCTATTATTTTAAATGTATTTCAACTGATATATCTATATATCTCTGTCTGTCTATCTATCTCTTAGTCTCTGGGAGACTAGAGCAAGAGGGAGACTTTTATTAAAAATAAGAAGAGTACCAAAGAGTTTAAAAAACCATGTGCATGTATTACTTATTTAAAAGTCAACAACAACAAGCAGATACCTGACTCTCCCCACCAAAAAAATCAGTGAAATACACTCTCATGTATTACTTACGTGTCTTTGGCTCAATCCTTTTGGAAAGCAGTATTCATCAAAGGATTGAAAACATTCCTGCCCTTTATCCTGGACATATCTCTCTTAGAAATCTATCCTATTAGGAAACAATCCTAAATACAGAAGAAGTTTCCTGCAGAAAGAGTTTATGACATTACTTGTAATGGTAAAAATGGAAAGCAACCTGAATATCTTACAGTACAATAAACTGGTTTCCGCATAAATGGAACCATTAAAAATAATGCTGATGAAGAGCGTGGCTAAAATAGAAAAGTGCTTCTAATATTCCATTTTTAAAATTCAAGTGATACAATCATATGATTATGAGCCAAATGAGCCGTACACCGAAAAAGTGAGAAAGTCAAAACATATTTTAAAACTATGAAGCCCTCAATCTGTTTCTCTTCTCTTTATTTGCAGGTGCTGTTGTTTCTTATCCACAAGTGAGTGGGGTAGAGGGTCAGGCTGTCACGTTGCCCTGCACCTACCCAGTGGCCAATGGAGATCTTCTGACCATGTGCTGGGGCCGAGGAGCATGTCCTTCCAGCCAGTGCTCAGATGCGCTCATCTGGACGAATGGATCCCATGCCACCTTTGAGAAGCACAGGCGGTATAAGCTAAAGGGGAACCTCCTGGAAGGCAATGTGTCTTTGACCATAGAGAACGCAGCCGAGGCAGATGGGGGTCTGTATTGTTGCCGCATTGAGTACAGGGGTTGGTTCAATGACAAGAAAATCACACTATCACTGGAGATTAAACCAGGTGAGTTTGAGTCTTCCTTTGAGCATTTCTTACAGGTTAAGTGGGGTACAGTCTTTTCTGTTTGGCAGTGATGTTCTTTTTCTCTGTAGTAGGGCAAGGGGAGACCCTCCAATCTTGTTTTCTAATAATTCTTGTTATCGGAAGATCAGAATCACTTTTATTTGTGTGGGTGAAGTGTTGAGAGCAGCCTTGGTTCCAGGTCACAGGGCTGGCTAGAGGATAGTCGCAGACAATGAACCCTCCTAAAGCAGCGCTTCATGCCCGCTGGTTGGCCCATCAAAGGCACTCCCTCTTCCATGGTGAAACATAGCGAATCTTTTACTCAAGCTGGATTGATTGATTTACCATAAAGAACTTCCCTCTTTTCTGAGATTATGTCTTAGAAAATGTAAATATGTCCTTTCTTAACATTTTAAAAGCATGGAGGAAAAGTTCAAACATTCATGAAGAGAATATAATAGAATATGTAGCGCGCTTTCTCTCTCTCTCTCTCTCTCTCTCTCTCTCTCTCTCTCTCTCTCTCTCTCTCTCTCTCTCTCTCTCTCTCTCTCTTTCTCTCTCTCTCTCTCTCCAATTAAGAATAAGAGACTCCCTGGGACTTTATTTTTAAATCTTCCAGCTTTTGGTTTTGGCTTGTTCCCTTATAAAGTCAGGCCAGATGAGATCAGTTCTGAAGGAGAAATAGCTGACTCTGGGAAAACTAGGTGTAGAAGACAATTTAGGGAAGCAGCCAAAAGAAGAAGGGGACACTGTATGCTAAACGCAAGAGGCAGTAGGTGGAGAACAAAGAGCTAATAGCACTGTGATGACAACTTTCTTGGAGTTATAAAATTAAATTATTATTGACCTGGCCGAATTTTTTTGTAATGGCTTAAGGCAATTAGCAGTTTTTTATATTATGCTTAGAAATCCTTTGAGAGGTAGATATTTATAAAACCACTTTTGGATCAGCTTGGAGGTGGGTATATAATTGAGCCAAAGTGACTCAGTCTTTTCCCCAGATAACCAAGTCTTGCTTAAGTTTTCGTGCAGTTTTCATCAGAAGAGGTTTCTTTCTAACCCTCTGATGTCAGAGATTGTTCTCAGCTTTTTTTTTTTTTCACTCTTGCAGTTTCTCACACTTTGGGCTTTCTTCCTGAGGAAAAGATTTACTGGTGAGGCAGAAAATTTCGTGAGCTAATTGAGTTTCCTCCTCATCATTATGATCCTTTGACTAGATGTTTTGTGTGCTTGCACTTTTTTCTCCAAATCAGATTTTAGACTGTGGAAGGAGGGGGCAGGATTGTATTTTTCTTAAAAGTCTCTGACTATGTGTTAGACCAGTGTCATTGAACTATAGCCTGGGGCCAGATCAGGTTAGACATCTGTTTTTTTTTGTTTGTTTTTTGTTTTAGTTTTTCATGGGCAGGCCCTGGGAATCGAACCCGGGTCTCCAGCATGGCAGGCGAGAACTCTGCCACTGAGTCACTGTCGCACAGTCCCAGCCACCTGTTTGTAAAATAAAGTTTTATTGGAACATAGCCACAACCACTCATTTACATATTGTCTTTGGCTCTCTTTCACACTATTATGACAGAGTAGCTACCACTGAGAGCACAGGTTGCCCAAAGCCTAAAATATTTATCTGGCGCTTTTTAGAAAAGGGGCTTTGCAGTCCTTTGCTGACCTTAGCTTTTGACTAATGCTTTGTACATAATAGGCACTCAAGAATAACTGTGGAAAAATATTGTTTTTCTCTCTCAAGGCAAAAAAGTAGCTAGATTCCATATTGAATTGTATCCCTCAGAAAGGAGAGTTTTCAAACCAATTGCCTCCTATTCAAGAGATCTGAGGTTTATTTTATAATTAGCAGGGTTGGGACTTAAGAAAACTTCTTGGAGGAAAAAAATGTACGCAATGAGGGAAAAAAACCCACATTATTCTAGATTCATTCCTTCATTAACTCCCCTTTTATGCCAGGCACTGTTTTTGTGCTAAATTCTAGTTTTGCCTCTTTCTCTGGAGACCCCTGAGACCTTTGAGGTTGTTTAGATTCCTCTACCACTTTGGACTTTGGAAGGATTCAAAGTTATTACCTTTTGTAAATTTTCTCTTGGGTAGGAAGGAAACATAGATGTTCTAGGCCCACACTCCAATAAAATGGATAAATCCTCTCTGTGCGGGCTATCATGTGTGATCTAGCAGAGGCTAGTGATGCCAATTAAAACAAAAGTCTAGTGATTTCCAAATCAGCACTCAGTTAAGATGCAAGTCCCTTGCGTGGGTGCCTGCAGGACAGATGGAACTGTACCCTCCTTACTGCATTTGGTAACCATGCTGGGTCCAGGCACCAATGACTTAGTCCTTTATCATAGAGAGGAGTACAGAGAACAGTTGGTCCTCCAGGTCTGAACACCTTCCCCACCTTGCAGAGATGTTTATGAAGATGCATCAATCCGCTATGCATGGCTGGTCTCTTCAAAGTGCTTCTGTGCAAATACGAGGTATCATTTCTCATCTCGAACCTCCCCAAATATATTTCAATGCAGCTGCTTCCTTTTTGTGATCTCATCTTTAAGCCCACCCCTGTCACAGATTCTAGTTGACCAATGACAAGAACTCTGGGTTCAGGAGGTTAAATGCTCAATTCTCCTTAGGGAGAGTCTCTCATTGGTTTTGTTAGTATACAGTTCCAGCCTGAGATTCTGGTTTCTGGTTGCTTGATTAATCCTCGCTTTCACATTAATTTCTAACTCTAGCCACGGATACCAGCATTCCAACATCACTTGGGATCCCTACCTCTCCTCCAATGCCAGTATCCACACAGAACCACAAACCAGGTAAAACAGACCTGTTTCTGAGCCCTCAAGAGAGGATATCAACCTCCCAGAGCATTGATTCGAGGCAGAAGTATTTGGGTTCAATCTAGAGTAAGGTTTCTCATCTGAGTTCCAAGGATGCCTCATGGGGTCTGTGATTCCACTGCTCCTAAACTATACGCAGTCCTTTGTATGTAGAAACATTTTCAGGGTGAAGTTCTTTCATCAGATTCTCAAAGGGAACCATTATTAATCAAAGAAGACCAGACCCCCGGCCTACTGCTCCTAATGAGGTTGATGCGTCTCTGACCCAACTGGGCACACACTTATAAGGAAAAATAGGGAATGCCAGAGAATGAGGGTCAGGCTAATTAGATTCTGTCCCCACAGAGACCTCTGCATGGAGATCATTTAGTCCATTCTGAAGTAGGACCCTCCACTTGAGGAAGAGATTTCAGTAAATATAACATTTATCATGTGTTTCCTATGTGGCAGGCACCCTGCTAAGTGTTTTAAAAATATTATATTAATTCTTATGGTAACTCTATGCATCATAAATGTAATTCCACCCTGTTTTATAGTTGCAGGAACTGAGACACAGTGTACAAGTTGCTTGTTCAAAGCTGAACAGATAGAAATTGTTCGAGCCATGATTCAATCTCCATTACTTTTGAATTTGAGTCCTGTGCTTTTTCATTACTCAGTTGTTCCTCCTTTCATGGGAACTGAGCTTTATATTTGGATGAATCTGTCCTCATCTGAAATCCTCACTGAAGAAGGCTTTTTATGCAACTACCCTGTCTTTTGGGGGCAGTTAGTGACTTACACAATTTTGCTTCTAGCATCCCTTAATTTATTCATGTAGCATGGAACTTGCAAAAGATGTCACTTATATTCATGAAAAAGGAGACATGGATTTAAGGGCTTCAGGGATTTAGAATGTACATGTTCATTTTTCAATTCAGGCCACATGGTTGATGCTTCAAATTCCTTATACATTTTAGAGTTCAGATTTGTGATTAACAGAGCAACAGTTTGCCATTCCAAGAATAAGTTTAGGTTCAAGCTTGCTACTTTCTGAGATTAAAAAGATAACCTTTCTTGGAGATTCTTAAAGCCCCCTAAACCATTTGACCTCTTGAGGTAGCTCTGGATTTTGAGGAGTGACAGAGATGTTGCAAGCTCTTAGCCAGAAAAATATAACAGAGTACATTGATCTCCCTTAGCTCCTATGGAACCATGTGTCTATTTAGCCAGGAGGGATCTGAAAGATGGGACTCTGAGCTGAGTTTGGAAAAGAAGGCTTTAAGTTATAATTGGGATTTTTAGAGCCAAAGTCTGTAAGAAAGCCAGGTTGTTTTTTCCAGGCAGTTGAATGCAGTGAAGAGTCTGTTGACTGTCTCAATATTGATTTACCTTCTTAATGCTTAGTTTATGTCAGCTAAGGTGGATTAGTGGACTCAGCTTGGAGAATACAAATAAGTCACTGCACTTGGTTTAAAGCAGAGGTACAGAAGAAAAGTGCCGGTTTATATATCCGTGTGAGCCTACTAATGATAGTTTCTCACAGAGTTTGAGTTTAGAACTGAATTTTGCAGGATGGATGGGGAAAAGTGGAGGAGATCTAATGCAGGGACTGACGTTTATCTTTATATCCATCCTGTCTCTGTGCTGAAGGCCACTACAACATGCTAGCTGCCTAAAACACTCAAGGAATAGTTAGATATAATATTAGGGGCAGGGCAGAAAGGAGAGATATGCAGAGAGATCAAACTTGGCAAAGCAATTAAATTCAAGGGGTCTTTTGCACAGATCTACACTGAGTAAAAACTCTGACCACCTGACTGTCTTGTGTCATCTTGTTCTTTGCTCTTAAAGAGAGTCACATCCTGTTACAGTTTTGAGTAATAGAGGACAGCGGTGAAGCAGCTCAGAATGTGAGAAAAGGTGATGTAGAAGTGTGAGATCATTGAGACCATAGTGGGGAAGGGAAACTAGAGAAAGATCCACGAGAGGTGTAGTAAGGATAGCTCGAGTTTGGGAATTCTTGTTCAGGCACTACAACTAACTTGCTCTAAAATTCTGTGGTTCTGTAAGAGAGAGGAATCGTAAAGATCTTATAAAGAGGCAAGTGATCAACTTTTTAGATCAGGAAGGTGAATTGTCTGATAGAGAAAAAAGAGTGATTTCAAGAAAGAGAGGGAAAAATAATCCTGTATTGAGAATTCTTCATGGGAGCTTTCTGGTGGGAGATGGATGAAGAATTAGAGATAACACTGGAAATCATCCCTACAAAATACCCTGGACTGCAGAGGGACCCAGGGTCAGGCTGTACTAGGAATGTTACTGACTGTTGTGAATCATTACCCAGGCAGTTTGGAAATACTGTTCACTT
Source organism: Myrmecophaga tridactyla (assembly GCA_004026745.1). NCBI lineage: Eukaryota > Metazoa > Chordata > Mammalia > Pilosa > Myrmecophagidae > Myrmecophaga > Myrmecophaga tridactyla. The sequence goes on along the minus strand of PVIY010009358.1, from coordinate 25,164 downwards.
GAAGAGACATCTAGAAATTCAAGAGCGTATCTACTTTGTGTTGGTCAATATACACATCTCCCTGGAAAGAGATATGTACCCCTCTCCTGAACAAAGCAAGAGAATCCAGATTGGGATTGTTGTGGAGGGAGAAGGACAGTGCAAACTTCAAAGGTTCTATTCCCTGAAAGTACAATGTCACTTGTATGAAAAAAATAAAAACTTAATTGATGTCCTACATACAATAATGTTGTTATAGATTCTACTAGCTTTAGGGGGAACCTAAGAATATATAAAATGTGAAATAATACCTCATGCTGATATACTATCCAGATCATTATCATGGCAATGAAATAGTTACACAGCAGTGCAAAGTCTCAAGGCCATCTTTGAATAAATTTCCAAGAGGGAGTTGAAAGGACTGGAGTTAGTAGATGAGGGGCCGCCTTCAGAGGAAGGCTGAGCAAAGGCCCTGTGGAAAGTGAACGATAGGCCCTGACCATTTTTGTTTTATATTATTGTTGGGGATGGGAATTTTTCTCCACAAATAGAGCATAGTTCTTTCATTCTGTTCGTTCCAGTAGCTACTTCACCTTTCCCAACGCAGCCAGCAAGAACCCAGTTTAAGATACCCCAGGAAACAGGAAGGACACAACCCACCAGCTCATCATTCCACTGTGACCCATCAGGTAACAGCATTTTCTTTCATGAACACCTGAAATGGTCGTTATTTGCTAACCACTGATATGTAGTTGAGAGTACATACTCTGGAATAAGATAGATCTAATCTGAGTGCCAACTCGGCCCACTTAAATCAGCTCTGTAATTTGAACAAACTTATTTCTCTCTCGGAATCTGTTTCATCAGTTGTAAATGGAGCTTATATCACTGATCTTTTAGAGTGCTTGTGAGGGTTAAATGAGATGAAGGATTTGAGACATAGTTTCAATTGTGTGACTGATAGATGATGCTGACAAAAACCATGACTACTGTTACCTAGAACTTCTAGAATCCATAGATTTGACTGGGGCAGGTAATTTGTGTCATTTGGGGATATCCACATGCATATTACTTCATTTTTCTAAATCAAATCAATGATCATGGTTCCATATCTGTTACTGGGCTCCCTCCTTTGGATCAATGCCTTTTGTTAAATCCAGCCCTCTGGTCCCTAAACCACACTGAACATCCATGTCACGTACATTGTCCAAGCCCTGGACCCCTGCACACACCAGAAGGCTCCCTGCTGTCTTTCCAAGTTTGTACATCGGCATTTTTGGAAGGCTGAGCCCTCCAACACCAGCACAAAATTGCAGACCCTACTGAGATCTTGCAGTTTCCCTTCAATCAATCTTCTCCACTCTTCCCAGGTCTGGGCAGGTCCTACATAATTATTCTTTAGAATTCACCTCTCTTTTCTCCTGGTGAAGAAAGGTGATGCCAATTCCTTCTATCTTTCCCAGCCAGATCTCTTTGTTACCCATAGTGGTACATTTTAGGAGTGCCAAGTGCCGAACCCCTTTGATGTATCTCTGGAAAGAGCTTTCTTATATATCCTTGTGCCTATGCTGCCTCCAAACAAGGTCAAGCCTTGCAGGACGCTTCATTGTATGACTCATTGTCCTCAGGATTTGCCAATCTGTAGGAGGCCCATGCATGCATGGACTGGTTTTTGCCAATCATTCCTGGAAGCTGGTTAATTTAAAATGGACCTGCAGTGAGAATCAGAGAGGGACCCATTCACATGGGATTAGATAATTGTGACATTTGGTTTTAAAAGTGGAATCCTTGGTGAGAACTGTTTCAGGGCACAAAGCCAAAATGAAAATAGATGAAAACACAACGTAACAGCAGTGGAAGCAGCTATGCGCCACACTTTTAGTGTCTGATGAGGAAGAGAGTAGGAGTGGGGAATCATTTTCTGAAATATCATGTCACTAAAACCTGGTCAAGGTAGCATTTTCCAGAGTGGAACAGACATTGGAGCAGCTGTGTCCCCAGGACTTCTGTGATGGCTGCCATCTTGGCGCTGGATCTGAGGGTCCTGGGCCAAGTCCTCATTGCGCCTGTGTCAATCCTCAGTTGGCTGTAGCATTAGAGAAGCAAAGAATGTTAGGTCTGGAAGGGATTTTAGTCATCATATGGCCTGCCACCTACCTTTGACAGATGTACTTTCCAGAAACCTGTCATGTGTTATCTCATTTAATTCATTTAAGGCAGGCCTTTATCCTCAATGCCAGTTTTGCAGACCAGGGAGCCTTATAGTTCTGCTTCTGAGTCAGACATATCCGGATTCGAACACAAGTTATTAGCTGTATGCCCTTGGGCAAGTCATTAAAAATACCTAATAGGGTGTTTGCGATGATTAAAGGGCATGGTGTTTGGAAAGTGCAATACACGCTGTTCCCGTCTCATGCCCCCCATCATGTTCTTTACATTATATTATAATAAATAATAATAGCTTATATTATTATTCAACATGCTAAGTGCTTTACATAGCATCACCTAATGGAATTATAACAACTTTATGAGTTGCATTCTATTATCCTTATTATGCATATGAGGTAGATAAAGGAATTAAATAGCTTGTAGTTTAAGATTAATCCAGTTAGAAAAGTTACATTTTATGTATTCAAAAGACCTTGAGGAGCAAAGTCATGAGCCCAGGTCCAGTTGCTAAGGGACATTGTCAGCATTGAACTAACATTTTACCTGACTCAAGTCCATGTTATTTTTCCTGCGTTGCTCAATTTTATATGAGAATGAATTACTTAAACTCACAATACAAATTCACCAAAACAACTTAGATCTTGCCTCTGGCTTTCTGGGAAGTAATCCCAGAATAAGTAAAATGTAAACATAGTAGTGTTGTGAAGATTTGCAGGGGATATGGTTATTCCAGTTTCTTTTGTGCTGAGGTTTTATGGCTTTGTCCATAGCTGGAGAATTTTGTAGACCTACAATAGTTTCATTTGGTGAAAGTGCAATGTGTATGGTGGTTATAAGCACAGAGCTGTCATTCACTACAGGTGGAAACTCCAGGTCTCAGTTTTCTCATCTACAAAATGAGATTAAGGAAAGCATTGTAGTGAGGATATAAAGTACTTAGTATATGGTACACACTCAGTAAGAAGAATTCTGTTTGTGAGCCCTCGTCTAGGAAGGCCAACGGATTGTGTTCTGTATTACAGAATTATAAAACACTTTGCAAATTTGAACTTTTACAAGTTTAAAGACACAATATCCTTTTAGATTAGAATGTTAGATGGTATAAAATGTATTGGCCTTTGTGGTTGATATAATAGGTATTTTGGAAAAGACTTCAGAATCAAAGTCTAGGTACATTTGCATATGATGAAGGGGTTATATGCCATCTGTTTTAGTTATCTTAATACATTTTACTGATATTCTGAATCTAAAACCAATGTAATGCCCATTCTGAATAGGGTTGTTTTGATCTTTGGATGCACATATGACTTCTGGGCTGATAATGACAGATTTTTAGCTGGTATGAAAATATTGATTACCTTTAAGTGGCATTTTTAACCTGAATCCCAAGAATGGGCTTATGGAGATCTGTGACTCTCCTCATATTATAGGAAAAAGTTTTGTATGCATGCATTTTTTTTTCCATAAAAAGTAAAAAGGGGTCCATTTTTAAAGAGGTCCATGACAAAAAGCTTGAGTCACTATCTTATAGGTTAAATTAACAAATATTAATAATGTGACATGACTCTTAAAATGCCTACAACATTTGACCATATTAAATTTTCAAGTATTTATTCGTCAAGAAAAGGCAATGTGAATATATTTAGCGTCTGTAGTGAAAATTCAATATTTTTTTGTAATTCTAATTACTTTTCTTTCTTGTTGAGCAGATGGGAATGGCACTGTGACACAATCTTCAGATGGCCTTTGGCATAAAAATCAAACTGTAAGCATATTCCTTCCTGTTTTCTTAGCTAGATTCACTTGTGTATGTCGTCCTGGAAGCTAGCTACATGTAGAGACTCCTTGTGCAAAAGTAGCCACAGATCGACTCTTTCTTGTTAAAAAAGAAGGAAGGAAGGAAGGAAAGAAAGAAAGAATTTTACTCTTAAATATGGATGTTTTGATTAAAAAATTTGTTTGGGTGGATCGGGTTATAAGACATGTCTGATGAGTTATATTTTACTCTATGCACACATAAACTACATAGATATTCACTTGGCCAAAAATCAGAAATAGAGAATGAGCTTAAAAAAAATAAATCATGAAGTAATTCAAGGAGAGTGGATTGACATTACATACCAAGGAAGACTTTAATGAATCATTAGGAAAACAGCGTGTTTTAGATTGATGGGGCAACCGGGAAGCCATCATAAATAAACATATAATGTAAAAAGAAAATGTGCTTGCTATCACAGCTTAAGGATGTGTCCCATAATATCTTTTTCCAACTCAATTACTATCTTATATAGTAATTTTGAGGTCACCATTACATTTTTCTATATGGTGTCTCCTCTATGATGACTTATTGATATCTTCTACAACTCTGTAATTCTATAAGAAGTGCTTGTATTTTTTTCCACAGTGAGCTTGAGAAACATCTAAGGGGCCCCAGTTTCATGATGCTTTACAGTCACTTTTGCAAATAATTTGGGAAAATGTATCAATATGACTTTCTCCTTTGACTCTCCTGAAGGAAACAACCTTGCTGTTACTATGTGCAGGTAACTCTTAGAAGCAAAAACAAACAAACAAGCAAAAAAAGAGGCTGAGCTTATGAGAACAGTCATTCTGAGAGCAAGTGGCAAGAAATGACAACACGGCCATTGGAAGAGAAAAATTTAAAAGTCCCAAAGTTCAGGCAAGGTGGAGCTATTTAGTGTAGGGCCAAATGGTCTTATGTTGCATATTTTAGTAGACATCTAGAAAACTTTCACAACCTATACTGGCCACCAACCAGTCTGGCATGGACACTGATTGATCAGATGGCTGCAGGCTGAATTTGTACATATCGACTACATATCAGAACTGACACTATATAAATGAATGTTGTGTTTATTGTATTGTTATATGATCAGATTTAGCCTGGAAGGAAAAAAAAGTTGCTCTGAATGATGAGGTTGTTCTTGACCTCAGTTATGTACAGAAGAGGCATGTTTAGTAGCAGGTCAGAAGCAATTTAGGAACAAGTTCAAGATAGGCAGTAGAGAAGATATGGGCTTTTTGTATCTTGGTCCTTAAGATGCTGAGATTTCTGCTATGATCTTGAAGATGGGCTATACATTCTTTGACCCACATCAACTTCCTGGGCTCTATCTTAAGAAGAGAATTGAAGCATTACATGAAGACGTATGAAGAAAAAATCACCCCTACTAATCTTAATCATGAAAAATTTACAAGCAGTCTAAATGTTCAATAGTAAGGGGTTAATTATTTAGTCAATTAAGTATGTTCATGTATTGCCATTAAGAATGCAATTACTGGGCGGGCCATGGTGGATCAGCAGGCAGAGTTCTCGCCTGCCATGCCGGAGACCCAGGTTCAGTTCTCAGTGCCTACCCATGCCAAAAAAAAAAAAAAAAAAAAAAAGAATGCAATTACTACAGAGCACTTACTGACATGAGATTACAATCACGACAGAGTAAGTGAAAAAAGCAACGTGTCCTATATAGTGCTTATACTGGAGGATATATAGCATATAATAGTTGTTTCGATTAAAAACAAAAAACCCTAGAATGGGTGATACTGGCTGTTTCTAGATTTTAGGATTTTGATTGATTTTAGTTTTCCTTTATACTTAGCAGCATTTTCTAAGATAAACATTCAGCATTTGTGTAATATTTATTGAAAAATAAAATGAAAGCAAAACCTGCTTCCTGAAATCCCATGCTCCATCCAACCAGTTTACCACCCAAAGGTTAGCAGTAACAACGCGGCTTTTCCCACCCAGACACAGACTGGCCATTCCTCTCTTAAGCACATCTCCATCAGATGCCACATCACCCTCCTCCACGTTCCATGGTGTTTATTAGGAAATATCTGAAAGTACCTTTCTCAAGGACCCTATTTAATCTGCATTTTACAGTAACAGAAACAAAAGTTCAGAGAAGTTTAATAACTTGTCGTGTTGCCACTAAGTAGCCAAGCTGGCATTCTGATTCCAGAGATCAAGATTTTACCCAGAAACAGTCATGATCCTTTCCTCTCTGAGGCTCTACTTCCTTTCTTTAAAATCCTTACCCTATAGGATGTCTTTAGGATTACAGCTAAACTAGCCTGGCTCATCTCAGGCTTGTTCTGGGAGCTGGTGATCCCTTACGACCTGTGCCAAGAGGCTAACCAAATCCTGCCCTCCTGAGTGCATGGCATTAACTTGTGATCAGGGCTATTTCTGGAAACAGTTATTTTCAAGTTTACTTATATACACTTAAACCAAAATCTTGAATTACTTTTTAAAAAACTAACCAGATTCAATAAATGGGTGCATTCAGATAACATCAAGCCAATTTATATATGAGCAAAAACTGATGGTTTTCGTTTTGAATACATGAGGAAGTATTTGTGGAAATAGCTTATTGATTTTCTCTTTTACTTTCTAAGACCTTTTTTACCTTATTGAGGTATTGTTTACATATAGTAAAACACATGCATTTTAATGTGCAGTTTGAGTTTTAACAAATGTCTCCACCTATGTAAATATCATCCCGAGCAAGGGAGAAAACATTTCCATCTTCTCCAAAACTGTTCTGAGCTTCAAACTGTCTTAGAAGTTCACCATATGGTTACAACCTCACATTACGTGGGCTTATCCCTCAGGTTCCAGAAATAGCCCTGATCACAGGTTAATGCCGTGCACTCAGGAGGGCAGGATTTGGTTAGTCCAAAGGGCCGAAAATGGCAATGTGTCTGGGGGAGTCAGGGTGGGAAATGTTTTGTCTCTGTGACTCTAACAAGCTGCCTTTTCTATCTGCCGATGTCTCCTTAGGGAATGTCTCTGGCACAAGCGCCCGGGATGAGCTCCGCCAAGGAAATCAGCATCGGTGTTGGTATTTTTGCCGCCGTGCTCCTCAGTCTTTTGGTTGTCATGTTTATCAAAAGTAAGTCACTTCGGGGGTGTGCCTGATAGAATAGAGCACAGGCTCCGGCTACAAACTGCTAGGGTTCAATAGCTCCGGCATGTGATTTTGATTTCACATCACTTCCCTTGCGCCAGGATCCTCTTTATAAAATACACGGGCTGTGCTACCCGGTGGGTGGATGTGAGGGTTAAATGGGGCATTTCCTGTGGGGCATGCAGAATGGCGGGTGGCGTGCTGTGAGTACACAGCTATGGAAGCTTTTGCTATTATTATACTTGCAAAAAAAATCCTTTTTCCATGAATCTCTGTAAAAATATAGTTAAAGGCTAGGGAGGGATATCGATACATAGATAACTATTTTAGAATGGGAAAGTATCAAAATTAATCCAATAGCTACACGTTAGAGTCATCTGGTGTGGAGTAAGAGGGATAAGGGAAATAATATCCAGGGATTCCTGAGCCCCACCCCAGGCCTGAATTAGCATTTTTAGGGGTGGGACTTAGATTTTGATATTGGATTAGTTGGGAGCCATTCATTCAACTGCATGCCAGGCACTCCTCAGGACACTGGGTATCTCCTGGAGCTTATGTTCTAGTGCAGTTTACGCTTGACATCAGTGTTTCTTTACCTTTTTTTCCTCTTCTCTTCTCTTTTCTTTCCCTCCATTTCTTCCTTCCCTTATTGGCCCCCTACAGAGAGAAATTAAATACTAAAATAGATCTTGTTGCATAGGGTTGAGAACTGGAGAATTGCAAGTCACTGCAATTTATAAGATTTTTTTTTTTCTCCCATCTGCACCCGCTACCCTAAGAACCAATTTTCGCCCCTGTGGGGCCTTATCATCCAGAGTTTTACACCTGCTCATTTACAACAAGAGGCAAGTGAGACCCTGGGAAAGGAAATGGATTGTGTAGCCAGAACTAGAACAGAGTGGTTTAAAACAGCCTTTCAGGGTTTCACCCTGTCCCCAGCAGCTGTACGCGTGTGTGTTTCTTATGATACTTTGCTGCCTCTTGAAGGAAGCACAGTCACTCCTTCCTAAATTAGTCATTCCTTCCTCATAAAGGAAGCATTAGGAAAGACACCATAACAGAAACCATGACCCGTCCATTTCTTTCATCTGTGTAGGCAGAAGAGAGTTAGAAAATGAAGAGTTCCCTTGGTAAATTTGAGGTAGAGCTTGGATAGTCAAAATCATTATTTGGAAATTGGATAAAATATATCAAATCTACTCCCCCTCCTTAACAAAAACAGATTTTTAGTTCCCTTGTAAGAGGAGTGGCAACTAGGAGTATAAAGTTTGGTAAAAGCATTTTATAATAGGGCTGACCCCGTGTATGGTGCTATGTCTTACTTTGCCTGGGACAATTCTGGTTTATGTCTGTTTTCCATCAGTTCATCTGAAAACTCCTAGATTTTAATTTTCATTTTAAAAAATGGAATGCAATTATTAACAATTGTATCCAAAGGATGTGGGGCTATATATAACAAATCAACAATGAAGATGAGATAACTTTATAATCAGGGGCTCAGTTCAAACAGGGATTACCAGGGTTGACTGATGTTTTGAAGAAAGTGTCACCCCCCCCTTCTTTTTAAAAAAATATTCCTCAGTTCTAAACTTAATTATTTCATGCTCTGGGTTTGCAGATTTTTGTGTGCGTGTTAACGTAATAGCAGAACTCCTACTGCTTGAAACAAAATATGACATAATGTTTTGCTGACATGTTTAATCTTCTCTTCAATTCCTTCCCAATTTAGGACATTTATATGTGAGAAATAAGCTACAGCAATTGAGGTAAGTTTGGAAGGATGTGTGTCAATACCTTTTGATGTTCCTGTTCTAGTAAAAATAAAGATAACTTTCTGTCCCTCTCCTCTTTTTCTTTTTAACTTCCTATGTTATATTCTGGACCCTGAAAATCTATTTTAATGAGCACCTCTATCATTGTCTATACCTCCAAGTGTTAGTTTTAGTTTTCTGTATTTCCCTGAAATTGTGCTAAAACTGCCACAGAAAGAGTATCTCAATACTAGCCTCTTAGGGCAAGAGAATTAAATGGTGCATTTTGCTCGTTGGAGTGAAATGTTTGAGTGACTTGTTTGGTTTGTTCTTTCATTCATCTAATACCTTGTTTATTGAATACCTAATATACTCCAGAGAGCTGAATAAAACATATAGAAAACATTTAAACAAATCAACAGGGTCTTTCCAGATACATACCAAGAGATACATAAAGCAGGGTAATGGGCTGTTCGAGTGAGCCTTGAAGGAACAGAAGGCAGCTCACAATAACCCTGAAGAAGGCTATTCCAGGTTGAAGAAGAAGCAGGAAGTGCAAAAGCCCTGAGGTTGGTTCTTCACTTTCCCATCATTTCCTATAGCTTCATACCTAGCCCATTTACTTACATTAGTTGTCTGGTCTCTTAAGCATTTTAATTACAGTCTTTGAGGAGACCTTTCAGTCCACTCTACTGCCCAGTTAAAACTTAAATCCCTTTTACTGCATCCATGCCATGTAGTCATTATCTTAATATCTATGATGGCTGGAGACCACTTGTTCCAATGCCATTAACTTGCTTTATTTGGTTCAGCTATGTCTTTAAGCAAGGACTTTCTTATATAGATTCAAAAGCCATCCTGTGGCTACCATCCATTATTCCTAGTTCTTCTTCTTTGGATGTTTGCACACATGTCCTCGTTAATTACATGACTATGCTTTGAATAGAGCCCAGCACATTGCAAGGGCTCAATTAATGTTGACTTTTATTATTGCATGCATGCTTTTCATGGAAATAAACCTATGGGATAGGTACTATTATTTTCCCCATTTCACAGATTTGAAAACAGTTTCAGAAATGTTAATTAACACCTAAGGTGACAACACACAACAGGTAGGGGACTCACTGTCAAGTCTTCTAAAATCCACAACCTATGCTTATAAATGTTTTTGACTAACTACTTCTGAAAATGGGAAAATAAAATATTCCATATAGGCAGAAAAGCATAGAACACAGCATCCTTTCAGTTGCTTGATTTCTATCTTTGTACTGTTAACTTATTTTTTCTAACAGGTTCACTTTTTATTAACTAACTATCAGGGAAAATATTTATTGTCAGAAAATGTTGGAAAATATTAAAAAAAACCAAACCAAACAACCCCCCAAACAGCCACTTAACATTATGTGTATTTACTTATGACATTATCGTTTTGGCAGTTACATCATGCTGACTTATCTTGAGGTCATTGACACCTAGGCTGTTTTTCCCACAAGTTATGACTGATCCATCTAAAAATCATAGAGAAACTTTATTTTTGTTTCTCCTGCCCCCTTAAATATATTCTGTGGGGGCTTGATGTTCCTCAGTGGCTAGATGAAGACTATGGGTTGTATATTTTTTCTGGAAGGTTTTAGTTGATGGGGACAGTCACTATAAACAAACCACAAAGCACCAGCTACATCAAAACTCCACATTTGGTTTAGAGTTAAGGCATTTTTGTTCCATGACTTGTGCTTCCATTCTTTCCACTAATTTCTATGAAACTCAAGCTTCATTCCACTGGTACTACCCCTAACTGCAGGAGATATAGAATAAGCTCTTTGAGCCAAATATTTAAAAAATAATATCTCTCTCAACTCACCAAAGCACTACACTCGAAGTTTGAGATGAGAGGCAGGTTCACAAAAAATAATCTTCCCTCTCCACCCTCCCCCCACCAACTTCTTCCCTTAATCCTAATGCGTGAACTTTTTATCCACATGGGTGAAGGTGAGCATGTGTACATGTGCGTGTGCATGGGTGTGTTAGAAAAGTCATCAAACCCATGGCTTCCAAAGTTTGACCAGGAAAGATAGTAAGAAAGATAATTGACTCCATGATACAATACACACTTATGTGAAACAATATGATTTTACTACATCCAACATGTTCTAATATTTTTCTATTCTATTTTGTTTCTCTTACATGCTGGATGTAGATCACTAAATAGATTTAATAATCCTCTCTTAAAGGTCACACTCCACAGTTGAAAAAACACCAGCCAAACCAATTGTCAGTCACCTTTGGAAATGTGCATTTTGATTTAGTACTTCACTTTGACGTCTGATATCTGTTTTTTTAAGACTTTCCATTCTGGTATTCTGTTATTTGAGTCTCCTGAAGGAGATCCAATCTGAGGTTTTGAATACTGATTAGGCTGTCTCTCTGTTTACTAAACAAACTTTCTGCAACTTAACACTCATTGTTACAATTTCCACAACTCCAGATGGTGCTTTTCATTTCATAGTCTTTGTGAATGAAGCTCTGGGAATTGCAAATACCCAATCTTACATGATTGTAAACAAAAGCTCTCTCAAACTTTAGAAGTGGTCTGTTCTTTCCCTTACTCTTTTCGTCCTTTGGCAACTCTTTCCACAGTATGGTTTCATTGACTGGCCCTCAAATTGGAGCTCTACAAAGTGCAGCTGAAAACCGTGTCCAAGCAGAAGACAACATCTACACTATTGAGGACAATATCTACGTCATGGATTAAGATCCAGTGGTCCTCTGGGGCTTGGTTGTGACTGCAGAAGGCAGTGCCCGCTTATCACCATGACAGACTCCTTTTTAGACTCCAGGGGCGTTTGTCTGTGTCAGCTTCACCTGGCATCTCAACATGTCACAGGGACATGGGATAGAGGACTCTTTAGCACTGACATGTATGTAGTCAACCTCTCCGGTGATTTACTCCTAACTTTTTATCCTAAAACTGGCTTAATCTTGCCTGTCATCACAGAGTTTTCTCCAAGATATGAAAGCTTTAATGGTATAATCTCTTTAGACTTGATGAATGTTGTCTCCATCAAAAAGAATAGTTGTTGGGGAGAAAGGAACTGAACTTCTATCTTTATCACCATGTTGAGAAGAGAGGAAGAGGACTTAAAATCAGTAAATTCAGTTTGGGACTTCAAAGGGCATCACATAGAAGCATGCATGGTTATCTTTTTGTGTTTAAGATTGTAACTCCAGATGTTACATTTCTAAGGTCCTCTGAGGGTTTCAAATCATGGGGGTGCATGGGCGCATAGACGTCTAATCTCACCATTACAAGTAGATCTGGTTCCTTATCTGTGGCTCTGGAAATATGGTGCATTAAGGCCTTTCCCTGAGACCAGGGTGGATATTTCAGCAGTTCAGAGAAGCTGGAAAACCACATTTGTTGTGTGTGATTTCTGGTGCCATCTGTACCAGATGGTGTGGTGAGTATGGACCAAGTAGATATTGAGGAAAGAAACCAGTTGCCATGTGATTCAGTTCATTTATGGCATGTCTGCTACGTCTGTGCGCAGCAGGCTCTCTGAAGTAATTATTAGAATGAGGCAGGGCAGAAATGAGTGAAAAAAAGGTAAGAAAAGAAAGGAATAGGGAAAAGCCTTTCTATTTTATTAAAGACTCATTAGAGAAGTTATTTTGCAAATACAATAACATGGAGACTGTCTGTCAATAGTGTCAACTGAAATTCTAGACTTGTAAGTTGTCCCCAAGCCACTTTGATATTTTAAATTGTTTTGGAAGAGTGAAGGGTCTTTTTCATATCTAATCAATTCCAATAGTATTTGTTTTTCAAAGATTCAATTAAAGTATTGATTTTGTCAAAACAGATAAACAAAAGCTTATTGTAACTACGTCTTCAGTTACTGGTTAGAAATGTGGTCATCTCATTTTCACATTGATTTCCAAGGGTGGGAGTTATCAGAATAGAGAGATGTGTGAACCTTAACAGTTAAAGTTGGGTGCTAATTTCAATTTCACAAGTAAACCCTGAAATAATTCATGCTTAGTGTTCTGTTCCAAGCAACTCACATCACAGTTGTCTGGGAGGGCACGATACTTGCTTTCTAGTGCAACATTTCCTGCAGTGCTCTGCAGAGTTCTAGGAAAGTAATATATTCCTAATAAATAATGGTTCTGTGGAAATATTGTATACTGAGTTTCCCAAACAGGACCAGTCTGATCTAGCCTAAAAATAGGTTTTGCTAATGTATGGTGTTTTCTTCTTCTTTTTTTAAATTGAGTCAATATGCATAAACCTGGATATTTGAAATTAAGTCCTAGATCTGTAGCTTCTCTAGAAAGACCTGGCCACATCAGGCTTTCTATCTATGTGGTCAGAGCCCACGCCTTCCTGGCTGCCAGGCCTCCTCAGGTCTGCCATACTCTCTTTTGTTACCTGTCTGGTGCCTGCTCTATTTTCCATCCCCTTTTTGAGATTTTTTTCTTTCTTTTTTTTTTTTTTTTAACATGGGCAGGCACCGGGAATCGAACCCGGGTCTCTGGCATGGCAGGCAAGCATTCTTACCTGCTGAGCCACCGTGGCCCACCCTCTTGAGATTTTTGATGTGTGTTAAAATCTCTAAGACTGTTTAACTTTGTTTAGTCCATGATTGAACACATGACTCTCATTCCTGGCTTATCCACTAGCATTCTGTAAAACAGAGCCTATGGGGGGTGTGGAGAGAAGGAGCGGTACACAGGATTAGGAATAAGAAGACTATATTCTAATCCTAACACTAATCTAATAGTAGTATTAGCGAGATGACATTAGGTAAATCATTCTTTATACCCAGGTTTTTCACCTGTTAGAGATGAGCATTAGCAAACCTACTCTGGAGTATAGTGGTGAATTCCATTGAGATGGTACTTATGAAAAGTCTTTGAAATGTGAAAAATACCACAGGAATGGAAGGTTCTTTTGTTCAGCAGAGTTTGTAGTAATAGGCGCAGCATTAGTGTTCTGAAAATAATTTCAATGGTGTTGCATTCATAGGTCTTACTGTATCTACCTCTTATGGTAATTTTTCTTCTTAATATTTCCTCTCTGAAAAAAGTCCATTTTGGGTAATTTGGCTAACATCTTATACCGAAGTTTCTGGAAAAAGCAGAAAAATTGTCAAGAGGTGAGGAGGAAGAATGGTTAAGAGTGGAGGAGAGTTACTATGAAATTTAACTATTTTTCCATAAATATATCAATCTCATAGAATGTTTTCAATATCTTTTTTTTTCTGATCCTTTGGGATACAGTTGAGATTCCATTATTATAATCTGTCTTAGCACATTAGGACACTGGAGTAATTAAGATGGCATATTTAAAGTTAAATAATTTTGTGCAGCTTGACGCAGCAGTAGAACCAATTTTCACCGATAGCTATAAAGATGAGTGGGATAATTTTGGGATTACATGAAAATGTGAGGGACTCAGTGACTGTTGATTTTCATTTGTATGCACAGTTATTAAAAGAGAATTTTCATTTTGTGAATTGACTTGCTATTTTCCCAGGCTCATCACTTAGTTTGGCTTAGGTACCTTCAACTTGCTGTGGATTCACGGGACAAGGTCAAAGTGGTGCAAACTGTCTTGAAAGTGTGTTATGTGCCAGGGACTCTTTAGGTGCTTGGATGTAGCAGCGAAAGATGTGAACTTCCTTCCCCAAGGAGCTACAAGTTAGTAGAGAATGAGCTCAAAAATCATCATGTCGGGTACTGATTAATACTCAGGATGAGGTCAAAGAGAATGTTGGAAAATGGCAGAGTAGGGTAGGTTGGATTCATCCCTGCTCCATAGAACAAGATAGGGAATGGGGAAAAAGTCACCAGGACTGCTGTTCTGGGGGTGGGGGTGAGTGATCAAAGAGGATCTTCAGTACTTCATAGGGGGGAGAGAGGAAGGGAGGTCAGGATGGGGAGAGCAGAGTGGGTTGATTGGCTATGACCTCCACTGGGGGTAGGCAGCAGCAGCATGGGGGGAAGTGCAGAGCCAAGGAAACTGATGGTTCTTCTGCTCAGCCTGCCCTAGTTGCTGGCTGGGGAAACTACCCCGCACAGTCTGCAGCTGGCAGTGCCTAAGGGGAGCCCAGAGGTGTGCCTGGCTGCCCACCATGAAAAGCCACACCCTCAGGTCCTAGAATCTGGTGCCTGGTCCAGTGCTACGAATAGCTGTCCCATCAGGCATGGTAAATGGTGGATCCACCTGGTGCTGCAATCAGCTGAACCACCAGGTGCTGTGATTGGGTCTCCTGTCCTGCCACTGCCCTCTGCTAGCAGAGTCCCCATCTTCCCAGCCAGCTGCTGCAGTGAGGGAGGGGTGGAGGTGCCTCGATATCGCCATCTGCTGGGAACACATGGTAAGTGCAATCTAGCAAATTCCCTATCTGCCTAGATTTTTAAAATATATAAATTTATATATTTTTTATTATAAATGTTATTTTCATTTTTATTATTTTTTTTATTTACTCTCTCTTCTATGGGCACCAGTCTGGATTCATTCCCAATATATCTTGGGGTGTCTCCTTCTGATTTTGGGGACCACTATTGCTGAGGTGTTTTTTGTATTTTATTTATTTATTTTTGGGGGGTGCATGGTCTGGGAATTAAGCTCAGGTCTTCCACTTGGCAGGCAGGCATTCTGCCACTGAACTACCTGTGCACCCCTGCCTAGCTTTTAATAGACCCTCAAGTAGAATTTTACCGCCTACAAGAGATCTGGCCCTTGGTTTGTCAGGAAGTTACTGACAACCAAGTCCAAAAGGGAACCTACAGCACAAAACCAAGTAAATACAAAACTTTAGATGAGTGAAGGAAACCAATTTGCAAAATAACTTTATTAAGATAAGCTGAACGCAGCAGAAAATCACAAAGCATGTAAAGATCCCAGCAGAAATGGGCCAGCCAAAATACCAGAGGGGACACAGAAGATGGAATAACTACTCAAGGATATTTATAAAGGATAACAGGAAGATACTAGAAGAATATAAAGAATAATTTATAAAATTAAAAAGAAAAATGGCAGATCTCACAGACATGAAAGATACAGTAGATCAAATTAGAAATAGACTAGAGACATGCAACAGCAGATTTGAAGAAGCAAAAGAAAGAATAAGTGAGCTAACAGAATAATTGAACTAGAGCACACAAAAGAAAAAATGGCAAGAAAGATGGAAAAAAATGGAACTAGATCTTAGGGAAATGATGGACAAGAGGACGTGCACAAATATAAGAATCATTGGTGTCCCAGAAGGAGAAGAGAAGACTAAAAGGCTGTGAAATTTAGTTGAAGATATAATCAGGGACAACTTTCTAATCCTTATAAAATATATAAATATGCAAATCAAAGCAGCTCAACAAACCCCAAATAGAATAAATCCAAAAAGGCTGACTCCAAGATACATAGTAATCAAGCTGTCAAATGTTGAAGAGAAGCAGAAAGTCCTGAAAGCAGTTCTAGAAAAATGTTTGGACTACTCCACATGCATTGTGGAGGCAAGAAGGCAGTGGTCTGACGTATTTATGGTGCTGAACTAGAAAGGCTTCCAGTCAGGAGTTCTTTATCCAGCCAAGCTGCCCTTCAAAATTGAGGGAGAAATTAAAATCTTCAAAGTTAAACCAAGACTGAGAGAACTAGTCAACAAGAGACCTGCTCTACAAGAAATATTAAAGGGGGTCCTGTCAGCTGGAAAAAAATATATAGGAGAGTGTGATCTGGAGGAGGGCACAGAAGAGTACCAGTAAGGGTGATTTAAAGGATAAAAAGAGAGGAAAAAGAATATATATATCTGATGAATAAAAACTAAAGGATAAGATAGTAGGTTTAAAAACTGCTTTTATAATAATAACTGAATGTTAACAGACCAAACTTACCCATTAAAAGATATAGATTGTCAGAATGGATTAAAAAATAAAATCCATCTAAATGTTGTTTACAAGAGATGCATCTTAGACTCAAGGACACAAATAGATTGAAAGTGAAAGGATGGAAAAAGATGTTCTATGCAAGTTGTAACCAAAACAAAGAAGGAGTAGCTATACTAATATCAGATAAAATAGACTGGAAATGTAAAAATGTCATAAGAGACAAAGAAGGGCACTACATATTAATAAAAGGAACTTACCATGAGAAAATAATAATCATAAATGTTTATATTTCTAATCAAGGAGCTCCAAAGTACAGAAAGCAAACATTGGCAAAACTGAAGGGAGCTATAGATGTTTCAACAGTAATAGTGGGAGAGTTTAATAGTGGGAGAGTTCAGTACACCACTCGTCACCATAGATACAACAACCAGATAGAGGATCAAAAGGGAAATTGAGGACCTAAACAATATGATAAATGAATTAGACCTAACTGACATTTATAGGTCATTACACCCCAAAACAGCAAGATATACATTTTTTTCTAGTGCACATGGAACATTCTCCAGTATAGATCATATGCTGGGGCACAAAATAAGTCTTTATAAATTTAATAAAATAGAAATTATCCAAAGTAATTTCTCTGACCACAGTGGAATGAAGCTGGAAATTAATAATCAAAAAAGAACTAGAACTTCACAAACATAGGAGATTAAACAACACACTCTTAAATAATCAGGTCAAAGAAGAAATTGCTAGAGAAATTGGTAAATATCTGGAGATGAATTATAATGAGAATACAACATATCACAGCTTATCGGATGCGGTAAAGGCAGTGCTGAGAGGGAACTTTATTGTCCTAAATGCCTATACTAAAAAACAATAGCGAGGGCGGTGCGTGGTGGCTCGGTGGCAGAATTCTTGCCTGCGGTGCCAGAGACTCGGGTTTGATTCCAGGTGCCTGCCCATGTAAAAAAAAAAAAAAAAAAAAAAAAGGCAAAAAACAATAATACAATAATGAGTAACAATTGAGGATTTAACTGCTCTCCTGGAGAAATTAGGGGAAGAACAGCAAACTAACCCCAAAACAAATAAGAGAAATAACAAAGATCAAAGCAGAAATAAACTGGAGAACAATAACAAAACAGTAGAAAGAATAAATAAAAGCAAAAGTTGGTTCTTTGAAAAAATCAATAAAATTGATAGTCAGCCAGACTGACTAAGAGAACAAGAGAGGATGCAAATACACAAAATCAGAAATGGGGGGTCGTTACCATGGATCCTGAAAAAATTTTAAAAATCATTAGTGAATACTATGAACGTCTGTATTGCCAACAAACTAGTGAACTGAGGTGAAGTGGGCCAATTCCTAGAAACACACAAACTACCTATACTGACTCAAGAAGAAATAGAAATCTCAACAAATCAATTACAAGTAAAAAGAGTCAACCAATCACTAGAAATCTTCCCACAAAGAAAAGCCAAGTTCCAGACAGCTTCACAGGGGAATTTTATCAAACATTCCCAAGAGAACTATCACCAATCCTGTCAAACTCTGCCAAAAATTTGAGGAAAAGGGAACTCATTTTTGAAGCTAACATCACTCTAATACCAAAACCGGATAAAGCATTACAAGAAGGGAACACTAATCTCCCTAATGAACACAGATGTAAAAATTCTTAACAAAATACTAGCAAATCAAATCAATGACCCATTAAAAGACTTATATATCACTACCAAGTGGGGTTTATGCTAGGAATGCAGGGGTGTTTCAACACAAGAAAGTCAATCAATGTAATGTAGCACATTAACAAATCGAAAGGGAAAATCACATGATAATAGCAATTGATGCTGAAAATGCATTTGACAGAATTCAGCATCCTTTTCTGATAAAAAAACACTTCAAAATGTAGGACTCCAAGGAAACTTCCTCAATCTTATAAGGGGCACATATGGAAAACCCATAGCTAGCATGATACTTCATGGTGAGAGATTGAAAGCATTCCCTTAAGATCAGGAATGAGACAAGGACACCCTCTGTCACCACTGTTATTCAACACTGTACTAGAAGTCCTAGCTGCAGTGATAAGACAGGAGAAAGAAATAAAAGGCATTCAAATAGGAAAGGAAGAAGTAAAACTTTCATTATTTACAGATGATATGATCCAATACTTGGAAAACCCTGAGAAATCTATAACAAAACCTCTTGGGCTAATAAACAAATTCAGCAAATTGGTGGGATATAAGGTTAAAATACAAAAATTAGTAATGCTTCCATAGATAAGTAATGGCCTATCTAAGGAGACAATTAAGGAAAAAATTCCATTCAAAATAGTGACCAAAACAATCAGGTATCTAGGAATAAATCTAACCAGGGATGTTAAGGATTTGTATACAGAAAACTACAAAAACATTGCTAAAAGAAATTTAAAAATGACCAAAATTGATGGAAAGACATTCCATGCTCATGGACAGGAAGGTTGAATGTTGTTAAGATGTCAATTCTAACCAAATTGACCTACAAATTTAATGTAATACCAATCAAAATCCCAACAAACTACTTCAGAGACTTGGACAAGCTAGTTTTCAAATTGATTTGGAAGGGAAAGAGACCATACATAGCTAAAGGTATCCTAAAAAAGAAGAGCAATGTAGGAGCACTAACACTTCCCGACTTTAAATCTTACTATAAAGCAATAGTGGTCAAAACAGCATGGTACTGGCACACAGATAGAAATATTGACCAATGGACTCAAATCGAGAGTGTGGAGATAGACCACCAAATTCTATAGACAATTGATCTTCGAGAAGTTCCCCAAATCCACTGAACTGGGACAGAGTAGTCTTTTAACCGAATGTACATGGGAGAACTGGATATCAATAACAAAAAGAATGAAAGAGGACCCTTACCTTACACCCTATAAAAAAATTAATTCAAAATGGAGTCTAATCATAAGAGCCAGTACCATGAACTTCTAGAAGAAAATATAGGGAAACATCTTCAAGACCTAGTGATAGGAGGTAGCTTCTTAAACTTTATACCTAAAGCATAAGCAGTAAAAGAAAAAATAGATATATGGGAACTCCTTAAAATTAAAAGCTTCTGTGCCTCAATGGACTTGGTCAAAAAGGTGAAGAGGCAGCCAACTTAATGGGAGAAAATATTTGGAAACACCAAATAGCAACTAATTAGTGGGATTATAACTAACATTTCCATGTTGAAGGTGAATGTGTTTGAAAGGGAATTTTTAGTGTCATGTATCCCACTGATTAAATTTACAGTTATAAATAAGCTCCTGCATGAATTATTTCAAAGGTTTGATATTGGATAAAGAGTCAATAGTAGAGGGATATAGGGGAAAACTAAAATTGCATGCTATAGTCAATAGTTAAAAGGAAAACATCAACAGTACCACAGCACTACCAGGAGCAACTACTTGTAGGGGGAGGGACAAGAGGTAAGGGGTAGTTTTGAGTTGACATTTGGTGAGGCTGTGTTTGTTAGTTCTTTGTCTCTAAGGACCAATGAAATTCATCTAAAATTGGGAGTGCTGCTGATCATACAACCAAGTAAGGACACTGTGAGGCATGGTTTGTTTATTTTGGATGTGATCCATGATGCCCAATTTCTGGAGGAAGCCAAACCTCTTTTATTGCTCAGATGTGGCCTCTCTTTAAGCCTAACACTGCAAGGAAACTGATTATCCTCCCCCTGTGTGGAACATGACATTCAGGAGTTCAAGTCTCCCTAATAATGTGGGAGAAGACTCCCAGGGATGAGTCTGGCCTTGGCACTATGGGATTGACAATACCTTCCTGATCAAAAGAAGTGTAATAAAATAAGGCATTGGTGGCTAAGAGAGACCAAACAGAGTCAAGAGGCTATTCTTGAGGCTGTTCTTATACAACCTTCAGTTAGATACTGCTGATTGCCATGGTTTGATAAACCACAACCAACACCAATCCTGTTAACTCTTAAGAACACCTAGGGCTCAAACTGAGACTCTATAATAGTTTCATGCACTGTTTGCTTTCCTGGAACCTTTAATTCTCAGAGGGTTCCTAGGTCAGATAAATCCTGAAACCCAGAGGGAACAGCCTCTCCAAGATTATCACTCAATTACGTCCCTTTATACTTTAGTGTCAACACTCCTCAACATGAAAAAATTAGAATGGTCACTGCCTAATGATCCCAATAGATTGGGAGAAGGCTCAAGGGAGAAGGAGGAGTTAGAGAAAATAGGATTTAACAAATGAGTATGACTGCTAAATCACTATATTGATATTTCTTTTAGCCTCCAGTGTTTGGGAGCAGCTGAAAGGAAAAATCTGAAATAGTGGAATAGTAACCATAACAAACTCTGAAATCTGTTCTATAACTACTTGTTGACGTGTACTGTGAAAATTATTGCTTTTTATTTTTCCTCTTTGTATATGTTTTATTTCACAATAAACGAACTTTTTAAAAAGAAAGAATGTTATTTTAGAGCTGAGTTTCTCATCTGTGGCACTGATATTTGTCTGGATACTTCTTTGCTGGGATCTGTCTGTGCATTTAAGGTGTTTAACAGCATCCCTGGTCTCTATCCAGCAGTGCCAGTAGCAAACATTCCTCAGTTGTGACAACAAAAAATGTCTCCAAACATTGCCAAATGTTGTCTGAGGGTGAAAATTGCCTCTGGTTGAAATTACTGCAATAGCAGGGGTCTTGCTGTGGGCTAGGTGGGGCGTGGTGCAGCTTTGGCTGTGTGGGTCAGGGTGACCTCTGGGAAAGTGATGGCATTTGAGTTGATGAGACTATTAGGATGCATAGGCAGCAACCACAGGTGGGTTTGTCAGAAGCAACCCACCAAATGCAAAGGCCCTGAGGCTGGAAGAAGCTCAAGTACAAAGAGGGAAGAAGTTTGTGGCGTTCAGAGGACTAAACAAAGTGGCTGGAACAATCTGAGTGAGAAGGAGTGGAGAGGTGAGGCTGGAGAGAGAGGAACTCCACCTGGCCAGGTGCTGGAGGCAAAGGACTTAGTAAGCACATTCGTTTGAGAAAACAGTCCCAGTCTTGGAAAAACAAAGCACTTTAACGTATTAAGGTTTAAGCCTGACGAGAAACTAAGCCAATCGCCAAATTTTAACATCCATGCACACCCTTCAGGGATGATTCTAAATTCAGATAAGTCTCCTGAGAAAAAGCCAGCTTAGATAAGGGGAGAGAAGAGGGTAGGTAGGGGAAGGAGAGGGGAGGTGTAACATTCCGGTAGGGAGGGGGCTTCTCAAAGGGCTGCCTGAGAGCCCCCGGGGCTAAGAAACAGGAGTCCTGGAAGGGGAGGGATCAGGCACCAAAGTTTGTTTCTGATTGTATTGTATTCAGCAACTGGTGAGTCCACTATTCCCAAATTCAAAGCTGAGACAGGGAGTAGTGGGGGTGGTTCTGAAGCTGCCTTTAGTTGGTCCGCAAATGGATTTTTACAATACTTATGCGTTTTATTGTGTATTTTTTTTTAAATGCATCAAACCCATGATTCAAAGCATATTGTTTAAGATGACTACAAATTTAACTTTAAAAATTTAAAGTTTAATCTAAAGTGATTTGAGTAAATAATAGCAAAAGGGCCATGTGAGTTTGGCAAAGGTTATGAAGAAGGGTTATGCTTGAGGTCACCGAGGTGATAGCTTTTTAAAATGCAGATACCTGGGCCCTGCTTCTTGAGAGCCTGATAAAGTAAAATGAGTGGCACCTGAGGATTTGGGGTTCTTTTGTTTGCATAAATTACAGAAGACAAGCTACTGCAAATTATTTTACATTTTAACAAAAACATTCAGATTACATCTCAGAAAATAAACAAGGAAACTATGTTTTGACTGTGGGGTGCAACAATGCCACTTTTAAGTCCAAATTTCTCATTCAGAATCCCCAAAATATAGGGAAACCCTGTGAAATGTAGTAGAAGCATGTTTATACTCTAGCTTTCAGAGTCAGCGTTTCTAAGGAAATATATGCAAAAAGTCATTGCACCAACACTGCAAAGCTACTGAAAGCTACTGAAAGGGAAATAGGGTGGTGTCTTTAGTAACCTTGGCATGAACATGAACATGGGATATGTGGGCTTCAGGAAGAGAAAGAGAAATCTAATTTTAAAATTCCCTTGGGGACTAAAATGGTCCCTCAGGGCCGGTCTTACTCTGATCGGGAGTCTTTGGGGACTGCTAGTGCCTCTTCCCGTTCTCCCCCGAGTCCTTTCTATGCAGTTACCAATCTGTAATCTATCCATCTAGCTATAAAATATACAAAAAGCAAGATCTGACTGAGAGACCTCTAAGCTTAAAATTCTCCAACTGCTGTGTATTGGTGTAAGTCCAAACTCCTTAGTAAGCCCTACATAGCTTACCTCCTTTCCTGCTTCACAGACTCACTCCCTGGGGACTCCAGTGGCTCTGAATGCTTCAGATACCACCCCCCTCCATGGTCCACCCCACCTGCCAGGAATGCTGGGTTCCCAATTCCCGTCTGGCTGCCATTCCTCTAGGTCCAACTCAAATGCCACCTCTTGGGTCCTCCTGCCCCTGTCCCCCTGGAGAGAATTAATCTGTTCTTCTGAACCCTTCTGTGCAGCCCTTTTTCTATTCATTCAAGGAGTATTATTGAGTACCTCCCATAGGCCAGGCATGGCGCTGGTGCCAAGCTCAGGCTATCCCTCGGGCTGTCAGGACCACCCTCTTCACTCCAGCACATGTGATGCCTTCATATGAATTACAAAAAGCCCCCCCCACCCCCAGCTCCCACTCCTGGCTGACACAGCCTTGTGCCAGGGCAGAGGCTTGCCAAACGGAATCTGGGCTGGTGTCTTTGTGCTGTCCAATAACAACCCTAAATGGTGACCCTATAACTTAGTTCTTTGCATTAGAGTTGTTTAGATTGATGATGATTTTTATACTTCCCTGGAGGGAAGTATTTATATTTTCACAGTACCTGACTTTGCACCTTACCAGGTGCTCAATACATATCTATTAAAATTAATGAGCACATGACCCGAGAGAATGTTTCCTAGACCCTTCCTGTGTGGGCTGGGGATGGGGTGGGGGAGGAAAGAGTGGCCTCAGACTCTTTGATGCGATTGAAGCAAACTCTACTGGCATGGCTGGCAGTGGGGCAGGGCACCTAAATCAGCCTCACAGCTCTCCCAGGCCAGCAGGTCTCTACCTTGGCTGCACATTCGAATCACCTGGGAAGCTTGGAAAACTGCCAATGCCCAGACCAGTTGACTCAGAACCTTAGCAGGTGGAGCCCAGAGACTGTGTTTTGTTCAGTCTCCCCAGGTGCGCCCAATCTGCTCGGAAGGTTGAGAAGCGCTGCCTTAAAGACAGGTAGAGAGGGGGGATGACCCTGTATTTTCATGTCCTGTGTGCGTTAAGCACGCTGGAAAAACATAAAAGGCACAAAATTCATAACACAGGAAAATGTCAACAATGGGCCAGGGCGGGCGAATGGCCTGGTAGGGGAAAGGGCTCGAAGCTGGGTGACAGCAGATCTGTCTGATGGCAGCTCGCTGACAGCGGCCCCCAGGACCATGGCTGGATATTGCCATGTTTTTGTAGAGCTGCCCCAAAAGCTGGCTTACAGCTGTCTAGCTGACTCGGTTCCTGGGCTTTCTAAGAACAAAATGTTTTCTTCCACAAGCTGTAAAAATAAGCAAAGAAGAAAGTCCCGTTTGGCTTGCAAGGAAATGCTCTAAGGTAACCTCTGTCTTTTTCCTGTGGAATAATGAGATGGGGCTTTTTTATGTCTGGCAATCTCTGCACCTGCTTGAACCCAGAAAATACTGAAAAAAAAATACACTTCTTAAGAAAATAAGTTCACATTGATTCTTTTCACTCCTCACTGATCTTTCACACAGCGAATCTTTATTGTGGCCTTGCCATAGGCAGGGAAATTTTTTTGTTTTGCTTCGTTTTTAACTTTTTTTTATTGTGTAATATAACATATATACAAAGCAAAGGAAGAAAAAAGCAATAATTTTCAGAGTACTCTTCAACAAGTAGTTACAGGACATGTCCCAGAGTTTGTCTTGGGCTACCATAACATCCACGGATTTTTCCTTCTAGCTGCTCCAGAATATAGGAGGCTCGAAGGAATAAATATTTTATCACAATAGAATTTTTTTCTTTATTGTGAAAAATAATATATATACAAAAAAAGCAATAAATTTCAAAGCACAGCGTAACAATTCATTGTAGAACTGATTTCAGAGTTTGGTATGGGTTACAATCCCACAATTTTAACTTTTTACTTCTAGCTGCTCTAAGATACTGGAGACTAAAAGAAGTATCAATTTAATGATTCAGCAATCATATTGGTTTGTTAAACCCTACCTTCTCTGTATAATTCCACCATCACTCTTGATCTTTCTATCTCACTCTTTAGGGGTATTTGGGCTATGGCCATTCTAAATTTTTCA